>JABAKD010000018.1:1776615-1796615 GCA_012845835.1 Undaria pinnatifida | reverse complement strand
GGGGGGGTAGTACGGTGATATTTGAGAGGTCAGGGGGGGGGAGGGGGGGGGGTAGTGAAGGCGATATTTCCGGGGGGGGGGGGGGGGGTGATGCTTGAAATATCAGGGGGGGAGTAGTGAAGGCGTTACTTGCAGGGGGTGTAGCAAGGACGGCGAACTTTGTGAGGGAGGAGGGGGGGGACTAGTGGACGCGTTTTTTTTCAGGTGTGTGTGTGTGGGGGGGGGGGGGAGAAGGGTACTCAGCCTGTGCATGGCCGTAGTAGTTGTATGACCATAGACCCTCCTCGCATCCCTACACTAATGCCGCGACGGAGCACGTCGAGTTTTCACCAACCAGGCAGACATTGCACCAAGCGCGAAGCGTCGTGGGGTGTTCGGCGAGTCGCATAAAGGGTGAACTGCATCAGGGAGGGGGGGGGGGGGGGGGGGGGGGGGGGGGTGACATTTGAAAGGTAGCGGTGGGGTAATTAAGGCGGTATTTGCAGGGGGGGAAGGGGGGAGGGGGAGATGATACCTGCGGTGTCTGGTGGGGTTAGCGGAGGTGAAATTTGCGAGTGGGGGGGGGGGGGGTTGCGAAGAAAAAACACGGCGAGCGCGTTGGCTTTCAGCGGCTTTTGCTTGTTTTGCTTTCGATTTATGATACAAAAAGGAACCGGGCATGGGATAGGACAGCGTAAACGGCCTGGGTTTCAACAAGCTGGATACGCCCTCTACGGAGCAAGACCTAACGGTGTACAAGCAAGTGTCTGCTCAAAAAAATTCAGTAGGGATCCCCCCGATAAGGCGGTATGCATATATAAGGCGGTATCCCTACATAAGGTGGTATGCGTATATAAGGCGCTATGCCTATATAAGGTGGTATGCGTATATAAGGCGCTATGCCTATATAAGGTGGTATGCGTATATAAGGCGGTATTCCTCTATAAGGCGGTATTCCTGTATAAGGCGGTATGCCTATAAGGCGGTATTCCTATAAGGCGGTATGCCTTTAAGGCGGTATCCCTATATAAGGCGGTATCCCTATATAAGGCGGTATCCCTTAAAGGCGGTATCCCTATACAAGGCGGTATCCCTATATGAGGCGGTATCCCTATAATGCGGTATCCCTATAATGCGGTATCCCTATAATGCGGTATCCCTATATAAGGTGGCATCCCAGTACGGCGGTATCCGGTGTCCCTATATAGTGCGGTATTCCTATGTAAGGCGGTATTACTATGTAAGGCGGTCTCCCTATATAAGGCGGTCAAAGTCGCTCGGCACGACTGAGGAATGGCACTCATAACCTGGAGTGAATAAGGCGGCTCCCCTCTATAAGGCGGTCACATTGCTCTCGCGCACCACCGTTTTACCGGCGGGACCGCTATATAGTCTAGTGTTAAAAGGATAATTAAAAAACACTCGTTCTCGCTGTGAGATCGAAGATTTTGTCGAAACTCATCTTTGCAAGCTGCGTGTGATACTCCGATCGCGCCCAGTACCGGGTGTGTGTGCAATCATTAAGGATAGGTCGGTCCCTCCCCTCAACACTACTACAGTGTAGTTTGTACCAGGGTCAACAGCAGGGTGATGTCTTGCACAATCTGTGCGTGAAAACAATAAAAAAAAAAAACGCTTCAGGAGGAGGACAACTTATTTTTACTGTCACATCTGCTATCCGGCGACGTGCAGACGTTTGTGTCAAGAATAAAAATAAAAGAAATAAAAAAGCAAGGATAACAGGGCAAAAAAAAAAAAAACTACCCTTGTAAAAATTAGAGGCGCGGGATAGACAAAAACTCACAGTCCCGGGCGTAGTGGTCATCTGGCGCTAAGTCCAGCACCTCAAACCCTTGGGTCGCCTGCCGAGCAAGCAAGCAAGCAAGAGAACGGGGGAAGGGAATCTAACGCTTAACCATGCTGATCCTCGTGCCGCTCCACGCTCGATCTCGTCGCTTTTTTACGTATCTTCGCCTGGATCTATCAACAAGGGTTGCATGCTCTTCTACTCAAAATTTCCGCGCTGCTCGTCCCCAAGAAAACGTGGGATGGTAATGGTGGTATAGGGAACGGCCTTGTTTCTGGCTGTATGACGAAAAAAAGACACGTAAGCTGTTGAGACGGAGGCGTTTCGTCGACAACTAACTTATCGTTATCGTTACGGAGTGTAGCCCTTTTGACCCTTTTATCGTTTCTTAAGACACGCCACCTGCGCGAGAAAGACAAGTTTTGTCGACAGCAGCTGTCGTCGTTGTAAGCATGGCGAAGAGTGGGGCGTACTTCAACCGCGCCTGCAGAAAAGAGCGTTTGTCCCGGGAGACCTTCTTTTTTTTTCCCTTCTATTTTTTCGTTTTTTCAATCATCATCGCTTTCTACTTTCCAGCTCTCAACCCGTGACAGGTTTTGCCTTCGGCGACCTTCCATAGACAAGCCGTGGTCACAGGTGTCTTCCCCCTTCTCCCCCCCCCCCCCCCCCCCCCCCCCCCCCGGTACGTGCCGCCATTTCTTTTTATCGCGCACACGGGTTCATTCAGCATTCCCACTTCTCAGCTTTGTATGCTCGTCGATTTTCATCTATTTTTTACCAACTCACGCTCTCGCGCTTTCTCTCCTGTAGTCGTTTTCTTACGCGAGGATAAATCTCTACGAGCACGGGCATGCACCCGCGAGGGTGCGGGGTTGCATCACTGCTACTCCATGAGGGACGCCTGTGAGCGAAACAACCAGCAAACATATATATATACATATATCCAAGGGGAGCCGCCGACCTGTACCCTTAACGAGGACACACAACCCGCAATACGGGGGCCGCCGACCTACATCCTTAATGAGGACACATAACCCGTAATACGCGCGATCGGAGTATCACACATAGCTTGCAAAGATGAGTTTCGAGACAAAATCTTCGGATCTCACAGCAGCTGGAGTGTGTTCTTAGTTTTATACTATAGTACATATAGTACATATATATAATGGCTTGTTCTAGGGCTGGCTATACATTGAACGGTCCGACGGGGAGAACCCCCCCCCCCCCCGCAAAATTAAGCCGACAGCGAAAGTACATCCTGTTGTGATACGTATTTGCTCACCTGGGTCACGCCGTAGACTCCGGCGGCGAAGAGGGCGACAGTGCCCAGCAGAACCAAAGCCTTGCCCTTGGCGGAAAGAAGGAACGGGGTGTATGTATCCTTCATGAATCTGCATGCAATAAAATTTGAAAAAAAAAAAAAAAAGGAAAATAAAAAATAGGGAAAGCAAACAAAACAAAACAAAAAAAATCGGAAAGGAGATCGGGAACATCGAGGAAAAGAGTGAGCAAATCATGTGGCCAGGGGGTAACAGAGGGAGAAGTTTTAAGAGAAAGCTGACGAAACAAGTAATAGGTGCAAAGCAATACCAAAATCTGAAGGGAAAAAAAAAAAGAGAGAGAGGCGAAAGTATCACAAAAATGGAAGCAACAAACAGAAGAGAAAATGAGAAGCGAAAACGTAAATGTTTTCGAACAAAGGTACTCGGTACGGAAAATAAAATGCTAAAGCGGATTTTTTTTTTTTTTTCCAACACATTCGTAGGTTAATGTAAAAACGTGGGAGTCTATACAGCAGGGTCTACTACCAACCTTCCAACGGGCCCCAGCTGGTGTATCTCGGCCACGCCAGACTCCTGCCGCCGTACCGCGCGGCCGGATTCTTTCGCTCCCGTAGACAAGTCAACTCCCCGCTTCGTCCGCTCCTGTTTTCGTTTTCGAGGCGGGAGGGGGGAGTCGGGAGGAGCAGGGCGTGGGGGGGGGGGGGGGGGGGGGAGGAGGAGGAGCAGGAGGGTCTGAGACTACAGCAGCTATTGCGAATACAGTAGAAAAACGAAAACTATCATGGTATTCGGCTTTTGATGGACAGCGAGGAGACCTAGCAACGACCGGAAGACAACCATCACCACCACCCCCGCTACCACCACCACGGCCAGCAAATAATTGACACCGACGACAAGGCCTACCTCTTCGAGGTACTTTTGGCTGGTGAAGCAGCAGCACCAATCGATCCTCCCGGCCTTCTGGCGGTTAGCGTCCATGGTCAAGCATGCCACGAAAGCCGTCATCTGTTGGTTTCGACACGGGCGTGATCATTTGTCGTTTTCGTTTTTTAATTTCACCGGCATCTAGAATGATGTTATAAGGCTTAGTTAGTTCGAGTAAGCCATTGGTTAACCTTGTGCAAGTGGTCAAACGGACTAATACCCTACTAAATTCCTTAACAAATGGCGTCGTCGACAGACCATGTTTTTTTTTTAGTCGTGGGTTCGATCCCCACGGTCCACAATAATAATCTTTTCAGATTTTCCTCATGATGTCGAACTTGAAAAATACTCTCCCTGGTACCCCAGGAAATGAAACGGCTTGGATACATGACAGGTCCGCCCGTATATCCGGCCGACCTGGTATCCCGCCGTTTCAGGGGGGGAGAGTGTTGTAAGGCTTAATTTGGGTGAGCTATTGGTTAACCTTTTGCAAGCGGTCAAACGGACTAATACCCCACTAATACCTTCACAATCATCATCAACATCATCATCAACATCATCATCAACATCAACATCATCGTCATCATCACCATCACCATCGCTATTATCACTGTCATCATTACCATCATCATCATTATCATTATCATCATCATCATCATCACCATCGCCATGATCAACATCGACATGATCAACACCGCTTTCTGAACTAACCCAATAGGCATACGTATCCTCATACAAGGTACTTCGAAAGTAGTGGTAATGGTGACCCCTCTAATATCGCCGGTTGAGTAGTGCCGGTTGCCCGCTACAGTGCCTGTGAAATCGCGTGACACCGATGGAAACAGCCAGCAGTGGCAGCATACGCAGTAGTGCCGGTTTCCTCAATAGTGCCGGCATTTCCAACTGGCACATACAGGGCACTACAGAGGAGACCACGATTTGCGCAACCTTACACCGTTGATGTTTTTTCCATTCAGAGTCCTAAAACCCTTCCCTATACTAACTCCAAGTAATTTTGTCCCCAAAAGCGGGCTTCCGTCTGTACTTCCAGCTGTACAGGCCGTTAAACCCAACGCTGAAATGACAAAAGCACGGTATGTTTTTCTCCCCGACCGGACTCTTTGATTTTGTTGCCTCTCGCCTGCAAGAAGAAGTCGAAGAGGATGGCAGTGCCGGCGTAGAGGCAGAAGTACTCCACGGCGGGGAGGGACGTCGTGCTGCCCAGCATGAAGGCGAAGAAGTTCGTCAGCGACGTGTCTGATGAACCCCCCACAAAAAAAACAAGCGAAAAACGCCCACGTAGTATTTAAAACCGGCAACCGTAGAAAAAGAGCGAGGGAAAGGGGGGGGGCGGAGGGGTACTAAATGTTTGCTTGACTTAGTCATTTGATGTGTGTGGGGGGTGGATAGCGGTGCGTTTGCAGACAAAAAAAAACATAAAAGACGCCAACGCATATGATAAAACCGGCAACGGTAGAAATAACGAGGGGAGGCAGAAAAGGGCGGGGGGGGGGGGGGGGGGGAGGGGCAAAAAACAAAACAAAAAAACAAAACCATAAGTACGACTAAAGCAAGCAGAGCACACAAACGGGGAGAACGACATATGAGGATGAGCATGCAAGCAGAGCACACGAAGGGGGAAAAATTATATATGAGGATGAACATACACGGAGTAATCCAACTTAGATCTACTGTAGACTTAACATGCATGCTTAAATCATCATCATGCGCATCATTTTTCGGTTGCTTTTCGACACAAAATCGCCGCGCGCTTGACTCGACTCGCCGCGTTCACGCGTAGGATTGACCGCAACGGCGCGGCCACTTACAGGACACGGAGACACCGCAGCGTTTGAGTCCGAGGGCGACCCTCTCCTCCACTGGCAGCTCGGGGTCGGTGTGGTCGAACGCAGCCACGATCACGAACTGAAACCAACAGCAGCAGCAGCAGCAGCAGCAGCAGAGCAGGCGATTAGTTTTACAAGGTTTTCGCAAAGCAGGGTGAACGCAAAAAAAGGTTTACCACGACACTTGAAGCAGTCCGGAAAAAGCAAAAACGCCCATACATAGTTGACGCAGTTTGTTCAGCCACTTTCCATGGGTTCGATTCTGCTTCTTCGCAGACGCCCACAGAGAGACGTGGGTTTTTTCGCGCAAGTCTTGCTAGAGAACACACTCGTGACTGATCGATCGGTATACAAGAATGTCAAAATACGCAGGAATTCGATTCGACTTCAATCTCTTCCATTCAGGAACGCCTCCACACAAGAGACCTTGGCTGCTTGCACCCACCATGTCGTCGACGCCAATGCCAATGAGAATGAAGGGCAGGATCGTCGCCAACGTCGTGAAAGGTACTCCTGCACACCGCCGTGAGCGCAGACCCACGAGCGCAGGGCGGCCGGCGGTCAGAGGCGCGGAAGCAGGAAAGGCAGGTGGAGGGCAAGGCAAAAAATACGCTGGTGGGACTTTTCGACAAAAAGAAGAATCCATCAATTGATGAAAGAAGGCCCATCAGTCGCTCGACCGCTCGATCGCTCGATCGCTCCATCATCGCGCTTTTTTCCTCTCTGTCGCTCTCCCGTTCCCGTTCCTTTCTTCCCGTTGTTTTCGCTTGTGTCGTCTCGTAGCGCCGGCTTTTGAGCCTTAAGACTGCTTTCGTTTGATTATTTTAATCAACTCGTCACGATTACATAAAGTGACATGATGACATAACCTCAAAAACAAAAATCAATCCTTCATAGCTGAAATTACTTCTCACGACGCGTGCTACGATATATAGAGCAAGCACCTTTTGACAATTCAACATAACTTCTAAATTGCGGGGGGGGGGGGGGGGGGGAGGGGGGGGGTCCTCCATCAAAACACCATTCTTGGTTTTGCACTAATATTGGTTTTTAATACCTAGGCCATCCATGGGTGTGTTCACGACGCTTGCTACGATGTATAGAGCTAGCACTTTTTGACATTTAATACATATTCTAAATTGCGGGGCGGGGGGGGGGGGGGGGGGGGGGGGTTAACCTAGGCTATCCATCACGACGTGCGCTAAGATATATGGAGCTCCCACTGTTTGAATTCAACATACCTTCTAAACTGCGCGTGGGGGGGGGAGGGGGGGGGGTCCGTAAAGCATCGACCCCCCATCAGAACGCCATTCTTGGTTCTGCATTAATATTGGTTTTGAATACCTGGGCCATCCATCACGACGCGTGCTAAGATATATAGAGCCAGCACTTTTTGACATTCAACATACCTTTTAAACTGCGCGCGCGGGGGGGGGGGGGGTCTCCGTAACCTTACCACCCCCCATCAGAACGCCATTCTTGGTTTTGCATTAATATTGGTTTTCAAGTGCCTAGGCCACCCATGGGTGTGTATTTTGCTCAAAAAACAGTTTTTGGGAGAGGTTGGGGCTCCCTCAAGTGAGTGAGGAGGAAGGCCCTCGTAGAACAAAAAAAAAACGTGTGCATTTCTACCGCGTAGTAGCGTGAGCATGTTGTCTCACCAAGGCCGCTGTTCAGACCGTAAGCGGCCATCCCCGCCGCGACGACAAGCATCACACCCGCCAGCCCCAGCCAGCTTCGCCGGCGAACCGACCCGGAGCAGCACTGCCCGAGCGCAATCATCACAAAGGCGATCATGATAACGTCTTGGGAAGGTAGAGAGAAGAAGGAGGCGGGTTCGGGAAGGGGGATTCGGGGGGGTTAGAGAGGGAATGGAGGCGGGTTTTGCGTGTGAGGGGGAGGTAACGCACGAGAGGGGTCGGGGTCGGAGGGGAGTTCAGAAAGGAGTTCGAGAGGGAGAGGAGGCGGGTTCGGGTCGTAGAGTGGGGGGGGCGGAGAGAAGGAGGGAAGCGAGCGATAGCAGGGGGGCAGTGGGAGGGGAGGGGGGGGGGGGGGGGTCAGGTTTTGCTGGTCGACTGAAGGAAGGAACGGATGGAGAGGACTACTAAACTGTGCTTGTTGTTATAGAATGCGGCAAAATTGTCGATCAACCATCTGACAAGTCACCACCAATCAACCAAACAACCAACCAACCGCCCAACCGCCCAACCGCCCAACCAACCGATCACCCGACCAACCAACAAACCGACCAACGAATCAACCAACCAACCAATTACCCAACCAACCAACCAACCTACAAACCAACCAACCAATCAACCAACCAACGAATCAACCAACCAACCAATTACCCAACCAACCAACCAATTACCCAACCAACCAACCAATCTACCAACCAACCAACCAACCAACCAACCAACCGAATGAAATAAACCAACCACAATCATCTCGAATTCTCACATGTGACGATGAACAGGAAGATCTCGCCGGAGAGGCTCTCGTCCAAAGCGTCGTCGATGGACCTCCCCGTGATGTACTCCACGCGGAAAACATCGATGCCGTCCACCTCCGCGTCCATCAGGTCCTGGAAGTCCGCTAGCCAGTCGTTGACGTCGTCGTTTATCGCCGCGCCGTCGTCCTCGTCCGACTTGAGCCCGTAAGTCTACAGTGTAGCAGGGGGATAGAGACGCATTACAAAAAAAAACACATAGCAAAAAACACATAGCACACATACGAAAAAAAAAACAGCAGGCAGCAGGGGTACACACAGCAAAGGACAAATGGAACAACCCGAACAGTTGTAGGTCGAGTTCTGTCAAATTCGAAAGGACGAAAAAGAAAGGCGGCAAGAAAAAGAAAATCACGACCGAACACAGCAGCGTCAGAAGTACAGCTGCGCTGGAAAAGCGTAACGTTTGAAGAAGGGTGGGCCTAGGTGGCACGGCGATTGTGTCACAGCACTCACACGAAGATAGCGCACCAGATATAATACAGGTCAACGACAGCGGCAGCAGGAGTGGGGAAAGACAAAATACCAGGTAAGCCAAAATACAAACAGCGACAGGACGGGACTGCAAAATAAGACACAAGGCTAGGGCAGATATGCGCCTACAATCCCTTTCAAAGCTGAGCTGCTCCCAGCTTGAAAGGGGTTATAACCTCACCAAAAATCACCATGACTTTTTGACAACAAAGTATGAGACAAACAAAGCACACCTACAGGCGTTGACGCTATCGTTTGCCTAGGTCATCGCGTCACAGCGAAAGGAATGGAACCAGTCAGACCCACAGCGAAAGTAGGAAGCTGTGACTAAATTGACCAATGCCAACGAACGCCGGTGACCCATGCCAACGAACGCCGGCCAGTGATGTGCAAACCCCTCAATGTCGAATCCCATGGCTAAAGTAATGAACCCAAACGAAAAACGATTGGAAAACCCAAGACGGCATCTTTAAAAAAGACACGGGGGTTTTCCCAGCGCTGTAAAGGACAACTCATCATTTTTGGCGAACACGTGTGCGCCACCTCTATGATCGCACATAATCACACATACGAAGGCCAACCGCCACCACCAGCAAGAGAAGAGCCCAGTATCGGAGCTTGGGTCTAGTCCCGCAAGGTGATACTCCGGGTTGACCACTCTATCATAGCGCATATCATACACATGAAGACCAGGCGGCACCAGTAGTAGCTGGAGAAAAGCCCAGTATCAGAGAGTAGGTCTAGTTCTGCAAGGTGAGATTATGGGTGAATCTTAGTAATCTGGATCCAAAGTACGGATAGAAAAAAAAACCGGGGGATATATTGGGGTTTCGGGGTATACCACAGGCCCGGTGAAGGGGGGTCATATCACATGAAGACCAAATCGATCGTTTTTTTTCTTGACGCGCGCTACGATAGAGGTTGCGCGCCACCTTTTTTTTCCTGACGGTACGTACCTCAATTTCGGAGCTTGGGACCTCTCCCAAGGATTGATTTGGGAGCAGGAAAAAAATACACAAAAACTGCTACATTCGTACCGGATGAAAGAATCCTTGAAGAAAAAAAAAAACCCCATGATGGCCTACTGTGTAGGTACACAAACAAGAATCACACGCCAGTAAAAATAAACGGGGCGTATTTTCCGATGACTTTTGGGTTGAGGAACTCCCGTCATTCGGGAAAAAAATTCGCCAAAAAAAGGTATACCTTGACACCTATATCGTAGCATGCATGAGTCGTTTTATTGGTTCGGAGGGTACAGCTCACAATCGGTTTCTATCAAGATCGAAGGCAGTGGGCGTCGTACAGCACAACGAGGGTGTTATGTTGCTGAGAGGTCTAGTCCCCCGCAAGCTGATATTCAGTGGGGAATATAGCAATCGGGACCAAAATACGGTTAGGAACTGGAAAAAAAAGGGGGGGAATGCATGTTGGGTCTTTGGGCATACCGTGGGTCCCAACTACTGTGGTGGTCCTCTCTGTAATAGCAAAAAACATGAGGAAAAAAAAAAGGAACAGCGCGGCAGCAGCACGGAGCAGCAACACCGCAATCTCGGAGACCAAACAAAAACTCGACGCACGCCCCAATAAAATCAAACCAAACCAACAACAACCACGAGAAACATGAAAACCGTGGAAGCACACCCACCTGCGTCGTGGCCCTAGCGGCAGTGACGTCGCCGGCATCGTCGAAGGTGATGCTGGTGCCAAAGACGGCCTCCAAGTTAACCGCCTGCCCATCCGGGTAGGAGGCAACGTTGACAGCGGCAAGCACGTCCGCGTCGGTGGAAACCTCCGCCTGTGTGTTATCGTTGTTGTCGAGAGTAGCAGAAGTATGTAGCAGCGTTGGTGGTGGTGGTGGTGATGGTGGTGATGGCGGGGGCGGTAGTGGTGGTAGTCGCCGTCGCAGAAAAAAGCGGAAACAGACAGAGACGCGACGGGCGTCAGCAAGCAGAGGGGAACAACATTTTTGCCGATGTAAGAAGCAAGCTATACCACCAACGTGTACCTCAAGCGCAAGATAGCAAAACAGAACAGCAGGAACGGCGACACCAACAACAACAACCTCCATAAAAGACAAAAAGAAAGAACAAGAATAAGAGTGATCGCAAAAACACGAACAACGACAAGAACAAGAACAAGGAAAAATAACAACAACGAAAAGAGCGGTATTCAAACAAAACCGATCGGCGGGGAGCACAACACAGCACCTCGTAGGTCTCGAAGTTGTTGCCCCAAAAGCGAGTGGGACCGCGAAACGGCTGCTCGCAAGTAACGCCGTCCAGCTCTGTGGTGCACAGATCGGCGTACGTCAATCCCCCGGACTGTTACGAGAAACGATAGCGTGTGCGTGGTGCGGGGGGGGGGGGGGGGGAAGGCGCCGCGCGGGGAGAGGGGGAGGGGGAGGGAGAGAAATGCGGAGAGGGGGAACAGGGAGGGAATAGCGGGGAGGGGGAAAGAGGGAGGGGGAGGGGGTGGGGAAGGGGGGGGGGGGAAGGGGGAGGGCAGAGATGATCAGCACCTTCAACAAAGCACACAGGTATCATAGGCAGGTAGAAGAGGGGGACGAGAAAAGGGAGAAGAAGACGCGGGGGGGGGGGTGAGGGGGGGGGAGTCAATATGTGATAATTCCCCACCAATGAATACTTCATACGCATGGCGACGCGGCACTGCCACATGCAAGGATGGATTGCGCGCCAGGCGGGATTTTTTTTTCGCCGTCTCGTAATTCCTGGTCAGTCACGGGAAGCGCCAAGGCGCGATCTGGGATGCCCTGGGACATCATCGAGTATGACCCAAACAAACCGGTTTTGAAGAATTTTCAAAGAAACTACATGGAGCAGTGAAAAACGGGGAAGGACGCGAAAACAGTGATGAATGGCGAACCAAATCATATCGCCAAACAAATAACAGAGCGAAACAAAAAATCATGATGGGAATCCAAAAAATCTGCCACTAGAACAACGGCGAAAAAACCAACACAAGACATGCCGCCCAAACATAAACAACCAGGATAAAAAACCAAAATCATGATGAAAAATCAACCAATTCTGCTACACTTCGAAGTACACAACCAACACTGACGATCAAGGCACGCACGATGGCCAAACCAAGAAAAAAAAAGACGACGAAAATCAAAACATGTTTACATGAAACAAATTCTACAGCTCTTGGTTACACATACAACACGCAGCGGAAATAGCGGTTTCACCTCGATCGCCAAGACCTTAGCGTCGAGCTCCCATATAGCATCCATCCTCTCTTTAGTGAGAACACTCTCCCCTTCCGGTGCTTCCACCAGGAAGAGGGCGTACTCGCTGCCTGGCGACGGTAGCACAAAACAAAGCATAAAATACACCGCAACATACACCATGCACACGAAAAAAACAGGAACATGCAGCAGTACATACAGCACGTGCAAACACGCACACAAGACGAGAGGCGGGCGGGGGGGGGGGGGGGGGGGCGTTGCAAAGGGACGGGAAATGTTGGCCAAGGGAGAGCAACGTTATAATCACAATACGAAGGCTGACACGTTTTAGGAATCGCGCGAGCATTAGCTACCGCTTTTTCTTTTCAATGTTAACGCCTTCAAAACTCAACTGGAAACACGTCTTTGGGGACGTTCGTATTACTTGGAACTAGTATAGGGAGGGGTTTCGGTGTTGTAAAGAGGTTAAATTGCCACTTTTGCTCGTGCATCGGTTCCGCGATACGCACCGCGGTCGGGTCAATTGTTGGTCACGCTGCCTGCGCTCGTAGATAGTTTTAGTCTTTGAAAGCCCGTTTTTGAGCGAGCTACAAGAGCCATTCGCACGAGCGGCCTATGCTCGGCAGCGTGGGGTTGTCATGCTAAGTATGGTACGAGGTATACTACCACGTATAATGCTATGTTCCAGATACAACACCACGTATGATACTACGCATACAGAGCAATACTATGTACCATTATAATATATACCGGGTGGTACATATGTATACTACCAAGTTTGCTATTATCATGTATACTACTATAGTCGGGAGAGCGAGCAGGGTATGCGAGGGGTCACCAAAACCAAACCAAGCCAAACCAAACCCAATCGTACCGTACGAGGGAAAGCGAGTATCAGGGCAAGCGAGGGGTCACCAAAACCAAAACCAAGCCAAACCCAACCCAATCGTACCATACGAGGGATAGCAAGCAGGGCATGCGAAAGCCAACCCCAACCCCATCGAAACCCAACAAAACCTAATCGTAACCTACGCCGCCCCCTCCCCCAAGCGAAAATGCTAAACAAACCGCCGGAGGGTATTGGGCTGTCCTTGGTGCACTCACTGTCACCAAAGGAGGCCTTAACGAGCGGGGGGTCACCAAAAACAAAAACCAAGTCAAACCCAAACCCAAACCCAATCTTACCCTACGCTGCCCCCTCCCCCAAGCAAAAATACCACTGCTGTAACTGCCGGGAGTGTGTTGGCTGTCCTTGGTGCACTCACTGTCGTCAAAGGAAGCCTTGACGATAGACTCCTGGTCCTTGGAGAGGGAGTCGCTTGGGACCCACAAGTCCTCGCCTGGTCGAAGCAGTTGCCGGGATTTAAAAAAAATATATATTGAGGGAGATACGGTTAGGAGGGCTAGTTCGCGGTTGGTTTTGTGGGCTCGAAAAAGAAACGAAAAAAAAAACAAAACAAGAATTAATTATTTATTTTCCGGTTAAACGGAATTCAAGGACTCGTTCACAACTCCTAACAATATTCTAGGTTAATTCCAAGTGTTTTGTCTCCATGTCGGGACTGCGGTGCTAAAAGGGTTGTAACGTTTTTTATCCTGAAAAAAAATCATTAATCTTGGAACCGTTTTGATCGGTAGATTGATTTGAGGTTACGGTTCGAGGTTAGATCTGGGTTATGTTTTCAGGTTGCGGTTACTACTACTACGGGCAGAGTTGGTGTGAAAAGCTTAGGCTTGAGGTTTGGGGTAGGAGAGCGTTTGCGATGGCGGGGTATCAGGGGGAAAACTAGCGGTGAGGCGAAGCGCGACCACGAGGGACACGCCAAGCTAAGGGCTAAGCCAAGCGCTAAGCTGGACACTAAACACTTAGCAGAAAAAAGGCGACCTCGTACATAGTTTATTTTCGTGTACATCGTGGGTTGTGACTGCTGTGTTCCTCCGTCACACGGGTAAACGATCTAGATCATGAGCTGTCCGTGAACGCTAGTCTTGTTGCTCCTCCCCGGATAGTCGAGTGCACGGGCGACAACAAAACAAAACAAGTGAAAAAAATTGCGGCAATGTCCCACGCCTTACCGTCAGACTCGACCTCGAAATTCGCGAATCCGAAACAGCACGCGATGACCAGCGCAAGGCTGATCGTCAGCGTCGTCTTGGGGTGTGTCGCCACCCAGTACCCTAGCCGGTAGAAGAAATTGTCGGCCACATGGTTGATCTTGCCGTGCACACGGGACCAGCAGTTACCCCCCTTCTTCGACGTACCTGATGCAACCAAAAAATACGGATGGTGTGGGACGCGAAGAATGCCTCGATTTTTAGCTAGAAACCCGTTTGGACCTGCACCCAAGCTTTCGAGACACAACACGAATTCGTACAAGTATGAACGTTGCACACACGACAAAATAACAGGTCACCTGCATTCAAGACAACGGGGATGCTGGGCCAGCCTGAGTTCTTACTATCGCGGCGGGTTTCTACTGTAACGAGGCGTCCCGCCCCCCCCCCCCCCCCAACATGGTTAATATTGTCGTACAGCCGGAACCATGCAGGTGCCCTCCCCCCTCTCCCCGCTTCGTGGCCGCTGATTGCAAAAATAAGGTGGAGGGGATGCAAAGAACGCCTTCTTACAACATCAGCCCACACGTTAGGGATGTATTACAAATATGAGAACGCCTTCTTACAACATCAGCCCACACGTTAGGGATAGATTACAAATATGAGAACGCCTTCTTACAACATCAGCCCACACGTTAGGGATAGATTACAAATATGAGAACGCCTTCTTACAACATCAGCCCACACGTTAGGGATAGATTACAAATATGAGAACGCCTTCTTACAACATCAGCCCACACGTTAGGGATAGATTACAAATATGGGGTGTCCTACCTTGTTTTGTTTTCATCGCCATGGATGGAACGGACCCCTAACCCTGACCCACGTGCGAAATACCGGTCGGAGAGACCCCAACTGACGTCACCGGGGTGAAATGGTTGAAAAACCCCCCACAATAATGTGTTATTACCGCTTGACCGCTGGACGTTTTCCCTTGACTGACCCGTTTCCTGACGTATATGATGGGTGATGAGCAGCAGTGGGAATGCTGAACCCTATGCGTGGACCATGCCTATACGGCGGGGGGGGGGGGGGGGGGGGAGGGGGCTCCTACTTCTACGGCCGAGTTCATCACGTACAGGCCGCTGGGGCCCACTATCTCTGTATCCCGCTCAAAATCGGACTTTTTAATACATTTTGTTGCTGGTCTAGCATGACAAACAAAACAATTCCGCGCAGGCGATACACGTTCTGAAACCGAAAAGCACCGAAACGCCCAGGCGGCAAAATATTATAGGGCAGCCTTAATAACCCATTCAGCACCGCACTCCCGACATGACGACAAAACACTTGGAGTTAGACCATACTCATTTTTTAAGCTGGAAACCGCCCAACCGCAGCCTTGGCCGGCGATGACAACGAAAAAGCTCACAACCCGGGGGGAGAGAAGGGAAGACACCTGCTCCACTCTGTACATAGACGCGTGCTACGATATATGAGTTTCGAAAAAATCTTCGATCTCACAGCTGGAGTGTATTTTAACTTTTATAATATTGAGGAGCACCACCTTTTTTTTTCTGAGGTTCCTCAATTTGGGAGCTTCAGACATGTCCCTCCCAAAAACTGGTGTTGGGATTTTTTTTTTTCCAACCAGTCACCAGGATGAAAATCTCATGGCCTCGAGGTGCACATCGAGAAATCGTGAAAAAAAACAACAACCTGTTTCCGACGACTTCAAGGTAATTTCCCGTCATTCAGAAACCAATCAATGCAGACGAAAAAATGCTATATATTAACACCTCTTCTATCGTGTGAAAAGCGGGCGTTCATTACCAAACTACAAACTCGACGAGCACGATGGGTTGGTTGGTCTCACCTATCGGGATAGTTGCTGCGCGGTGGCTAAACGTTTTTGCTTTCGTTTTTTTTCCAGAGTTTTTGTCCCCCTTTTCATGCGTGCGCCCCCGGGGTTTCCAGCTAAAGGCACCCCCAAGGGGAACCTTGAATGCTTCTACGTATGTACGTACTGGATACGTTTACTATACCCTATTAATTTTTCCAACTCCCTAAATTTTTCGAGTCCAACTCCAAGTGTTTTCTCCCCATGTCGGGAGTGCGGTGCCATAAAGGGTCAACCCACAGCAGTAAAACGCGCGGGTGGAGGTGGTGTACTTCGATTTTTTATAAGATACGACGCGGCGGTTCTCCCCATGTCGGGAGTGCGGTGCCATAAAGGGTCAACCCACAGCAGTAAAACGCGCGGGTGGAGGTGGTGTACTTCGATTTTTTATAAGATACGACGCGGCGGACTCTACTACGTACTACTACCACTGCTACTACGGCTGTCTTGTTGAGAGTAAATCCTCAGCCTCTCCTATTACCATACGAGTTGAGCTGGAGAATAAATAAATACTAGTATTGAAAAAAAATAGACGGGAGAGAAGCGGGGAAAACAACAATCGAAACCCAACGAGTGTCTCGTACGCAAGATGTACACGCCACGACCGGAACTGGGGCGAGCTGCAGCAGTTTGTTTGTTGTTTCTAACATTAACTCGCATATATAATCAAGTCCGTGGTCACAGGACAGACTCCAGGCGCTCTGGATCCTGTTACCCAGCCAGTACTATTATTGCAGTAGTAGAAGGAAACGGGGACGTTGACTCATCAAAAGCATCAATCAAACTCATCAAAAGCCTGGAAGCTTTTAGAACCGCGCGCCCATATCAATGTTGTACGAGAGGTGGGGGTCAAGAAGGGGTCTGTGAGCGAAATGTATGGAACCGTACCGCCGTTTGCATGCACGACACAGTAAAAAAATGTTCCTGTGCTATGCCTGGTCGTATAGAATAACGGTAGGAGGTGCGAGAGGTGAGAGGTGACTGCCACTGCAAGTGGAATGATTCAAAGTGGAATGCTTACGAATCCATTGGTATCACAAGAAAAAAATCACGTACTACTGGTATCATACATATGGTATAGACCATTATAGTCTACAGCCATGCCCACTGGTAAACAGCAAGAAGGGTTGTGTGTGCCACAAGGCTGAATTTTGCCGGCGGCGCTGCTTGATGCTCAGGCGCATCGCCTACGGTCCGACGTCCGCATCCCCGATACTTTCGCCATCAACATACCAGGTGCTCGTTTATTGCTGGTACGAGCACGCACATGTACATGCTGTGCTGGTATACAATTAATGCTATGCGGTGCTTAGTCTACTGTGAGAGCGGAAATTTAAGCTTCGTTTGGTTTATAGTATGAACATAAAACATACCTTAAAATTCCGTCTATAGTCAGCGGAGGGGTGTGCGAACTCGTTTGTATTGCTTGGGACGTAAAACACGAAGGAAAGCAGATGAAAAGGCACCCTTTCGGTACGAGCACAACTTTGCCGTTTGGTTGGAAACTGGTGCACACGCGTAGTAGATGGAAGGACCCTCGCAACTCGCATGTCACAACACTGAGACAACCAAACAACAGCAGGAGCAACACGACAACACATGCGTATCGACACATCAACAAAAATAAACAACACAACAACAGCATCATCAACTGACTGCTTTCAACTCTGCTGCTGTACGACCAACTGACTGGTGCTGAACTGCTACACTGCTGCTGCATATCGCACTCACAATCACCAACAACAAGATCACCCCAACAACCATTTCGTCGCTCGCTCAAATACACGCACCTGTGGCACTACCCGAAGCAGGAGCACCAGAAGAAGTTGTAGCACCGTCGTTGATCATGGTGATCTACAGCAGCAGTAGCTTGGCAGCAGGAAGCAGACCGGAGCTCTCGTTGACCACCCTACCGACTGGGATGTATATATCCAGTCCCACGACACGATGGCAGACAGTAGTAGCGCTGAAAAAAGCAAGGTTGCAAGATTGAACCGAGTACCCTGAAATTCGCAGCCGCTACAGGCTACA
This sequence comes from Undaria pinnatifida, assembly GCA_012845835.1. Taxonomy (NCBI): domain Eukaryota; class Phaeophyceae; order Laminariales; family Alariaceae; genus Undaria; species Undaria pinnatifida. Next base: position 1,778,598 of record JABAKD010000018.1, on the reverse strand, counting down.
ACAATGAGCGCCACAAGCGCTCGTACTCGTGACGAGAGCGTTGTCGATGAACAAAGCACGTCCGTCCCTGCAGTCAATGAAGCACAGCGAGCGACCCAGCTAGCTCACAGACCGACTGGAGAAGCTCTCTCCCGTTTCTCGCGATGGATGGAAATGGAGAGAAGGATGCCAACTGCAGCAGTTGGTTGTTGCGGCACCACTGGTGGTGTTGTCTTGTGTTGAGAGGTGCTAGGAGAGAAAGGAGAGTGTGAGCATGAGGTGGCTGTGTTGTTGGTGCTGTTCGCCGTAGGTTGTTGAGCTTGTTGTGGGAGATCCCCGGACTTCGCGTACGACGAAGAACTGTTCCAGGATAGGCGGTGTGGGGCAAACGAAGGTGGAAACTTGCTGATCCACCTTCAGCGGAAAATCGCTACCGAACAAAAGCCACCTCACATTCAAAAAACAAACTGCAGACACAGGTTTGACGTCTTGACTGATCCAAATACATAATTAAAACAAGGATAGTTATACCATTTGACTCCTTGACGCGTCAACCCTAATGTTTTCCCTAGCGGCCAAATATTATTCCGCCGCCTCACATTTTCCGCTGACTCATCCCACTGATCTCTATTATAATCACTTGTACTTGTATGAATAACCCACGAGGTTTCCAACACAATTTTCCGCTTTCCGCCAATACTCAAAGTTTCCTATACTTAAAAAAGGACAGGACCTACACATGTGAGAATCAATACTTGTATGTATGGATATGCCGTTCAGCGGATTTCCACCGCATTTCGAGCCGAAGAGGTCCGAACAGGTGTTATTTGGTTATTGCTGGTAAAAAAGGTGAGAGTCACCGAAGACCATGAGCAGCACCAGCCACCACCTCCTGAAGAACCAAAAGCGGCAGGAGCAAGCCCGGCGTCGCAGTTTAGTGCGTATAGCCCCAAGCCACCACCGTACGGCCCCAGAAACGAAGCCGTGGTCTGCTGGTTTCGCAGGCATATAGGGTTCACTGCAGAACAACAATCAGATACTGTTGTAGATCGAAAATTGTGGCGGTAAACTTGAAGATGTAGACTATGATCCTATCTGTATACCTTCCACAGCGGTGGCGACACATTTTTTTTTCCCTGAAAAAAATATTTCAACGTCGTCGCCAGCTAGCTGTGAAATCGACGAATTTAGGACCGAAGGGTGCGCCAGCTAGCGTTGGGCTGCGAAAGCAGCTGAGTTAAATCGACACACGACGCGTATGAAAATACGTGGAAGTGTGGTGAGCTAAAGCTTTATATACCAGTACTACTACACCACAGGTTTGTACATACATACCATCAGATACTACGCTGGTGGATCACATGCACGCCCAGCTGAGATCGGCCCGGCTATATTATATAGGGCCCAGGAGCGCAGCGTAGCGCCGTGCGGAGCCGTGCGGTGTGGTGCCGTGCCCTTCGCTGCGCTGTGTGCTTTCTTTCGAACATACTGCATAGAGCAGTACCGGGTACGTATAATGCGTGTTGTTGTGTACGGAGTACTCCTTTTATTTATTTTTTTTTTTTTTTTTAGATCCTTCTGGGGATCCGGGTAAAAAAAGCTTATGCTCCATACACTTTCGTTTGTGTACCAGTTTTCGTTCATCTTTTCCTCTCTCTTTTTTTCTACATGTATTTGATATTTGATCTTTCACGGCATTTATTTTCCCCATCCGCCGGAGGATGAAAAAAAAAGAAAAAAAAAAAATCTTTCACGGCCCCCTGTTTTTTCCCCACGCAAATTACCCCCACACTGCCGATCAGAACGTAACACCGGTAACAACAGCACACAAGCACAGCTGAGCACAACAGGGCAATTTGCTCTGCACAAGCAGCTCTTGGCATTATCAAACCGCTGTTCGCACCAAATCATGGGCCTGATCTTTCTGCCCCCTTTACATATGTTTAGTTGCATTCTTCCTTGCCTTGCGCGAGCGTATAGCGGGCAGCGTCAGCCGCCGCGGAG
>JABAKD010000018.1:1646688-1776115 GCA_012845835.1 Undaria pinnatifida | reverse complement strand
CACAGATTGAGCTGCCCCACACGCCCCCCCCCCGCCCCAACCCCCCCCCCCCCCAATAATAAACTGTGCCAAAACCGTCAGATTTATCCCCTTGAAAGGATTTATAACTTACATGCACAAATTGCCCGCCCCCCCCCCCCCCCCCCCTCCCCCCCAGTCCCCCCCCCTCCCATTTCCCCCCCCATCCAACCTCGCTCGCTTTTGATCAAAACCAGGCCCCCACGTCCTTCAAAACTCCGCCCCCCCCCCCCTCACCGGTTATTCGACTTACAAGGTTCACTTGATAAACGAATACATTTCCCTACACAGCTGTCAGATTTTGTCCCCCTCAGAAACGGGTTTTATAGTTTCCGCACACAGACTGACTAACATCACCCTGTTGACCCTGATAGCTACACTGTAGTTGTAAGGGGAGTCGCCGACCTAAATCCTTTATGAGGACACACAAATCGTAATACGCGCGATCGGAGTATCACACACAGCTTGCAAAGATGAGTTTCGACGAAATCTTCGATCTCACAGCTGGAGTGTATTTTCATTTTTACAATATTTTAAATAAGATTAAACGATTGTTAAAATGCAGGAGCTTAAATGTATTTTTAGTTTTATTTCATTTGCCATCTGACAATGTAGCGTGTGAGTGTCAAAAACCATAAACATGATGAAATAACACAACATCCAGATGAAAGCGTGAAACGATGTTTCCACCAACCAAAAACCACGAATAATACTAGATGTACCTCCCTGTTCTCCTGGCCCTGCCCCCTCTAGCCGCAAGGGCTAAGTCCTCCCCCCCATACAGTCTACACCTCCGAAGAGGCATCGAACGACAACCCGCTATCCATATAAATGGCTGATTTGTAACGGCTGCGTGTATGTTTCAACGCGCAGAAGGCTGTGCGGTGTTGCTGGCTGATGCTGTCGGTCGTGGCAGGGGCAGAATTCCCGCCGTCTCGCTCTCTCTGTGACCCTGCCCTCTACACCCCCTCCCCAAAAACACAACCTCTTCCACCCTTGAGCTTGCCACTTCCAACCGCAAGGGCCAAGTCCTCCCCCCCATACACTTCCGAAGAGGCATCGAACGACAACCCGCTATCCATAAAAATGGCTGGTTTGTAACTGCTGCGTGTATGTTTTCAACGCGCAAAAGGCTAGCTTAAATGTATCCATGATCCACCACTGCTGAAATATTATAAAAAATGAAAATACACTCCAGCTGTGAGATCGAAGATTTCGTCGAAACTCATCTTTGCAAGCTTTGTGTGATACTCCGACCGCGCGCATTACGAGTTGTGTGTCCTCATTAAGGATATAGGTCGGCGACTCCCCTTACAACTGCAGTGTAGCTATCAGGGTCAACAGGGTGATGTTAGTCAGTCTGTGCGCGGAAACTATAAAACCCGTTTCTGAGGGGGACAAAATCTGACAGCCGCGGAGGAAAATGTATTCGTTTATCAAGTGAATCCTGTAAGTCGAACAACCGGTGAGGGGGCGGCGGAGTTTTGAAGGACGTGGGGGCCTGGTTTTGATCAAAAGCGAGCGGGGTTGGAGGGGGTGGAGAATGGGAGGGGAGGGGACTGGGGGGGGGGGGGGGGGGACGGGCTGGCAATTTGTGCGTGGAAGCAATAAATCCTTTTAAGGGGATAACTCTGACGGTTTTGGGAAAAAAAAAAAAATGCACCAGTTTATCATAAGGGGGGGGGTTGGGGCGGGGGTGGGTCGGGTGGGGCAGCTCAATCTGTGCGTGGAAGCTATACATTATTTTGAGGGGATAAATGTGAAGGTTTTGAAAAGAATGCATCAGCTTATCATGTACATCCTGGGGTGAGTCGTACAATCAGTGAGTAGAGAGAGGGCGGAGTGTTCGAGGGGGTGGGGTTGGGATGGGGTGGGGTTACGGTTAGGGGTTTGGGGAGGTGGGGGGTGGGGGCGGGGGGGGGGGGGGGGGGGGAGGAAGGGTTTCAGGTGAGGGGTTTGTTTTACGTGTGGTGCTAGGTCTAGGCGATGGTGCGGGTGGTGGGGAAGAAGGGGGCGTTCGGGGCGGGGGGGGGGGGGAAGCAGCGGCATGGATGGCTCTAGAAAGTTAATGAGGTGATATCCAGTGCGTGAAGTGTTTATTAATCTGGCGGATTTCGATATTAGGTGGGGCGTTTGAGCAAGGGAGAGCGAGAAGGGGGGGGGGGATTTTTGAGGAGGTTTAGGTCACAAATAATATTCAAATACACTTCGGCTGTGAGATCAAAGATATGTAGGGGCTTGTTATACGCGTGGTGCTAGGTCTAGGCGATCGTGCGGGTGGTTGGAAAAGATGGGGCGTTGGAGGGGGGTTGAGGGGGGTGGGGGGAAAGAACGAAAACTACGTCATGGATGGTCAAAAATATAATGACGTGATATCAACTGCGTATAGGTGTTTATTACTCTGGCCGATTTCGATTGTGAGTGGGGCGTTTGGACAAACTAGGCGGAAAGGGGGGGGGGGGGAGGGATCGGGGGAGGGGGGGGGGGGGGAAGGTGTGGGTTTTTTTTTAACAAGAGGGATCGGGGGAGGGGGGGGGGAGAGGGGGGGCGGGGGGCGGGACATTTCAATATGTGCGCGGAAACTATAAATCCTCAAAGGGGACAAGCCTGACGATTGTAGCAAGAAGACATCCCTTTATATCATCTGCCTGGTAATGTTTACTATTCTAGAAGGTTTGATGTTAGATGCAGTATGCAACCCAGTGTTTAAGTGTAGTAAATAACGTGTTAAATCTTCATAATTTGTTGGTGTACATGGATCGAAAGCTAGAATATTTTATAGAATATTTGTAGTTATCATTATTTTCTGACATCGCTAATTATAAGAAAGAGATACGTATTACCAAATACAACAGGCGAGGTGATGTGGTCATGCACTGTTTGTCACCACCATCATATATTTACCATTATTGTCTGACATCGCTAATTATACGACAGAGATATGCATTGCCAAATACAACATGCGAGGTGATGTGGCCATGCACTGTCTCCGCTATTGAGCACTAGAGGGAGAAATGCAAGTCGTCAGTGTTTTTCAGGAACGCTTGGTATACACGCGCTTAATTACGTTACCTCGTTAGTCATACTTGGTATACCCACGCTCAATTACGTTACCTCGTTAGTCATACTTCGCTTGGCATAGGTTGGGAGGCGATCAAGCAGACGGTATGTACGAAATACCCCACGTAATGGGTTGGTAAGGTGGTTTACCGCAATTTTAACACATCTGCCTGTGCTTCCTTCTCAAATTGTATCATACATCAAACCCCTAAAAACTATATATTCTATTCGTACAGCGCCTTAAAGTGACACAAAAAATAATTTGAGTAGAATAGAGTACAACCAAGGAAGGTATCATACTATACACCAATACTCCTGCGAATATTAGCGCATGATACCTGAATTGACTGTGATGGGGAACATTGAAAAACCCAAATGTCCCTCACCATTTATTTGGTTATAATAGGAGATACAAAATAATGCATTTTACCACAATATCTAAGATGGAACTCTAGTCTAAACCTATTTATTTCCCAACACAGTACCAAAACCTCAAGATAGATGTGGTTACATACATGTTGTTGTTTTTGTTCTCACATTAACTCGCATAATCAAGTCCGTGGTCACATGTGTCTATACCTGTCGACAGAACCCAACCTCGGGCGCTTGCAGAATTCAATAATATAAGTAACATTATGACTGGTGTCCGAAATTATCTGTCTCTTACTGTGTAGTACGTATAGATTATATTATAAAAAATAAAATACGCTCCAGACGTGAGATCGAATATTTTGTCGAAACTCATCTTTGCAAGCTGTGTGTGATTATTCTCCGATCGCGCGTATTGCGGGTTGTGTGTCCTCATTAGGAATATAGGTCGGCGACTCCCCTTGCAACTACAGCAGTGTAGCTATCAGGGTCCACAGGGTGATGTTAGGCAGTCTGTGCGCGGAAACTATAAAACCCGTTTCTGAGGGAGACAAAATCTGACAGCTGTGGAAGGAAATGCATAAGTTTATCAAGTGAATCCTATAAGTCGAATAACAGGCGAGGGGAGGGCGGAGTTGTTAAGGACGTGGGGGCCTGGTTTTGATCAAAGGGGGGCGGGAGGGGGGGAGTGGGGGGAGGGACAGGCGGGGCAGCTCAATTTGTGCGTGGAAACTTTGAATCCTTCTTGTGGGGGAGGTGGGGGGGGATGCGGCTGGCGAGGGGGGGGGGGGGGGGGGGGGTTAGGTCGTATAGATGTAGGGGTTTGCTATACGCGTGGTGCTAGGTCTAGGCGATGTTGAGGGTGGTGGGGAAGGAGGGGGCGTTGGGGGCGGGGGGGGGGGGGAATTGCAGCAGCGGCATTGACGGCTCTAAAAATATAATGCGGCGATATTCAGGGCGTGGAAGTGTTTGTTACTCTGGCGGATTTCGATATTGGGTGGGGCGTTTCAGCAAGAGAGAGCGAGGGGAAAAAAAAAGGGGTGGTGGGGGGGGTGGGGGTGGGGGTGGGGAGGGCGGAGATGAGTTGGAGCTACGGCATGGATGGCTAGAAGGATAATGAGATGCTATCAGTTGGCTGGTAGTGTTTACTACTCTGGTAAATTTTGATTTTGGGTTGAGCGTTTGAACAAGAGGGATCGGGGGGGGGGGGGGGCGGGGGGCGGGACATTTCAATTTGTGCGCGGAAACTATAAACCCTTAAAGGGGTCGAATCTGACGGTTGTAGCAAGAAGACACCCCTTCGTATCACCCGCCTGGTAATGTGTACTATTCTAGAAGGTTTGATGTTACATGTAGTATGCAACCCAGTTCTTAGGTGTGTAGTAAACCACGTGTTAAAAGCTTCACAATTTGTTATTGTACATGGATCGAGAGATAGAATATTTCAATCGATAGGTACAATCATGTAGATACCAATATTTTCTGACATCGCTAATTATAAGAAAGAGATACATATTATTGCCAAATACAACAGGCGAGGTGATGTGGTCATGCAATGTCATCGCCATTGAGAACGAAAGGGAAAAATGCGAATCGTCAGCTCTTTGAAAGGAACGCTTAGTGTACACGCGCTCAATTGCGACACTTCGTAAGTCATACTTCGGTTGGCATAGGTTGGGAGGCGATCATGCAGACGGTATGTACGGACCCTACGTAATAAATTGGTAGTGCGGTTTGCCGCAATTTTAACATATCTGTTTGTACCTCCTTTTCAAATTATTATTGTCTCACCACGCGTATAACAAGCCCCTACATATCTTTGATCTCACAGCCGAAGTGTATTTGAATATTATTTGTGACCTAAACCTCCCCAAAAATCTCCCCCCCCCCTTCTCGCTCTCCCTTGCTCAAACGCCCCACCTAATATCGAAATCCGCCAGATTAATAAACACTTCACGCACTGGATATCACCTCATTATCTTTCTAGAGCCATCCATGCCGCTGCTCCCCCCCCCCCCCGCCCCGAACGCCCCCTTCTTCCCCACCACCCGCACCATCGCCTAGCCCTAGCACCACACGTATAACGAACCCCTCACCTGAAACCCTTCCTCCCCCCCCCCACCTCCCGCCGCCCCCATCCCCCACCTCCCCAAACCCCTAACCCTAACCCCACCCCATCCCACCCCCACCCCCTCGAACACTTCGCCCTCTCTCTACTCACTGATTGTACGACTTACCCCAGGATGTACATGATAAGCTGATGCATTCTTTCCAAAACCTTCACATTTATCCCCTCAAAAAAGTGTGTAGTTTCCACGCACAGATTGAGCTGCTCCACACGCCCCACCCCCGCCCCAACCCCCCCCTCTATGATAAACTGGTGCATTTTTTTTTTTTCCCAAAACAGTCAGAGTTATCCCCATAGAAGGATTTATTGCTTCCACGCACAAATTGCCCGCCCGTCCCCTCCCCCCCCCCCCCAGTCCCCCCCCCTCCCATCCCCCCCCCCCCTCCAACTCCGCTCGCTTTTGATCAAAACCAGGCCCCTACGTCCTTCAAAACTCCGCCCCCCCCCCTCACCGGTTATTCGACTTACAGGATTCACTTGATAAACGAATACATTTCCCTCCGCAGCTGTCAGATTTTGTCCCCCTCAGAAACGGGTTTTATAGTTTCCGCGCACAGACTGACTAACATCACCCTGTTGACCCTGATAGCTACACTGTAGTTGTAAGGGGAGTCGCCGACCTATATCCTTAATGAGGACACACAACCCGTAATACGCGCGATCGGAGTATCACACACAGCTTGCAAAGATGAGTTTCGACGAAATCTTCGATCTCACAGCTGGAGTGCATTTTCATTTTTTATAATATATGTACGATTTTACGCCTATGATTTTTACCATGCCGATGTGCGGCTCTGAGGTCGCCAACTATAAGACAGAGATACATATTACAAATACACCAAGTGGGGTGACGTGGGCATGCGATGTCACCACTATTGAACGCGAGGGTGACTTTACTTCGTTAGGGATATGCTATTGCGTTTGGTAGAGGTTGTCAGGCGATCATACAAGCGGCCGGAGGCACGAAATACCCTACGTAATAGGTTTGTAGTGTGGTCTACTGCAGTGTAAACATATATGTCTGTACTTCTTTTTCACATTGTTATTATCTAGTGTACGATTATACGCCCTGTTTTCTCCCCATTATCGTCGAAGATGTTGTGGTCCTGTAGATTGTGGACAGTGGAGCACCAGAGAGTGTGTAGTGTTGTTGGTAAGACACGACAGTTGATCTTCTTGGTGGTGATTGACTGTTGAGGATCTGATGTGGTATGTGAACGTTATCTAGATATGAAGACAACTACTGTAGTAAGGGTTTATACTTATCCTCTCCTGGATTCTGATATGGGGATTCGGGGATTAAGTTAAGATCGATTGTTCTCTTGTGTTCGGAGCTAATACAACAACTTATGTCTCCTTTCCTAGCACCTGAATGGTGCTGACCAGCCCCCCTCAGGCCAAGAGGGGACACTTTCTGGTCAGTAGACCTTGCCTAGCTTAGGCGTGTTTACAAGATGTCGCGTCCATGTCTGGTGCTCTTGTTAGTGGTGCTCATGAAAACATGCCCTAGCGCGTAGTTGATGATCGCTGAGTGGTGTTCCTTTCCTTAACATCAAGCCAGGTAGTATATGCCAACGCAACGGCTTGCTTGAAAACAACAAATAAAATTCCTCACACACCTGATACAGAGGAGACGCGGCCCGAAAATTGTTCAGTATACCGACGGTCAGGAACAGGTTATCGAGCAGCGCACTTCATTTTTCTTACCGCTCCTCCCTCCATCTAGGACACTACGGGCATGCGTTGGACCCAGTTCGCCGATGCCCAAAACCAATTGCAAAGGAGGTGATGCGGTGGGCGAATGCTATAATGATAGGCGCTGCTATGACTACCCCGTTGTTCGGTTTGTTCTTGCGTTCTTGGTAAACCTGTTATTTGGCAACGAGCAGTTTTGACGTATTTTAGGCGTGTGTAAAGACTACATGTAGACTATTCGATGTTTCTGAGTCGTAGGGACCCCAATTTGGAATCCAGGTTACATGGGTTCTATCTTTTGACTGGGTTTCGTATGTAGACGTGTATGTGGTTTTAGTGCGTGGGCGTTCTAGGTTAATGTTCTAGACTTCGTTATCGTGTTGTTTCAGAATGGTGTTTTCGAATACATATTATTTTGTGTCTGCGTGGTTGTTGCTACACGTGTATGTTTTGGTTGATGTTCTAGACTTTGCTATCGTGTTGTTTCAGAATGGTGTTCTCAAATACATGTTATTTGTGTCCGCGTGGATGTTGCTACACGTGTATGTTTTGGTTGATGTACTTAGGCTTCGTTATCGTGTTGTTTCAGAATGGTGTTTTCGAATACATATTGTTTTGTGTCCGCGTGGTTGATGCTACACGTGTATGTTTTGGTTGATGTTCTAGACTTCGTTATCGTGTTGTTTCAAAATGGTGTTCTCAAATACTTCGTATATGTTATTTGTATCTGCGTGGATGTTGCTACACGTGTATGTTTTGGTTGATATTCTAGACTTCGTTATCGTGTTGTTTCAGAATGGTGTTCTCAAATACATATTATTTGTGTCCGCGTGGATGTTGCTACACGTGTATGTTTCGGTCGATCTTCTAGACTTCGTTATCGTGTTGTTTCAGAATGGTGTTCTCAAATACATATTATTTGTGTCCGCGTGGATGTTGCTACACGTGTATGTTTTGGTTGATGTTCTAGGCTTCGTTATCGTGTTGTTTAAGAGTGGTGTTTTTGAACAAGTAATATTTTGTGTTCGCGTGAATGTCGCTACACGTGTATGTTTCGGTTGATGTTCTTAGGCTTCGTTATCGTGTTGTTTCAGAGTGGTGTTTGTGAACACGTATTATTTTGTGTTCACGTGGTTGTTGCTATACATATATGTTTTGGTTGATATTCTAAACTTCGTTATCGTGTTGTTTTAGAGTGGTGTTTTCAAATACATATTAGTTTACGGTGGTTGGGGGGGTGGCCTGTTGCGCATATCTGCAAAACGTATTGATGTACGCCGAGAAAATTGCTTTGGGGGGCTAAAAACGAAGTTGCGAGGGACGTTTGGGAATTTCAACCTTCCCCCTCGCGTATTTTGTCAAGTATGGTTAAATGCATATTTATCCCTGAAGATAAGCATGCAACAACCAACCTTGACATCTATGGGTTGTAGTGGTGTCATAGTACACTTATAATACCGTTACTGTTCATAGTTTGACTATGGCTGTATTTATTATTTTGCTACACTGTGTGGGTTGAATAGAAATACTTCGCGAGGCAAGGGTTGAAGCCTTAGAATGAAAGTTTACAATGTTTTGAATATGTGATTAGCCTGCTTAATGAATACTTTGGTGTGGACTAAGTAGTGGGAGGTTTGACGCGACAGATATTGCTGTCTCATATGATAATTTTCATTTGTTTAAACCTGTGGCATGTTTCTTTGCGGCGAGGGAGGGGGGCGGTGGGGTAGTGGGGGGGAGAAAAGGAGTTAAACCTGTGGCACATATATCTTTAACCGGCTAGGAAGGGAGGGAGGGGCGCGGGGGGGGGGAATCCGGTACTTTGTCTCTTGTCTATCTACTGGTTTCGAATTTTCTACCAATTGGACGGGTACATTAGCCTTTCGTAGCATGTGAAGATTGATAACATCTTTTTAACCTAAGGTGGGGAGGGGGGGGGTTAAGTGAGTCTGTGGCGAGGGTTTACAAGGTCGCAGCCTTATACTATACTTCTTGTGTGTGTGGACGCATGTGGCATATTTCTGTTTATTGGGTGAGGAGGGGAAACTGAAAGGGGGAGAGGGGACGAAAGGAGAGGGGACAAAAGGGGTAAAAGGGGGGGAGGGCGGGGTGGGGGGGGGGGAGGGAGGGGGGGGGGGGGTGGAAGCGGGTTTTTCCCCGCCCCCCTTTTGGGTTGCTTGCCTTTATCGTTTTCATCTTCTAGTTCCGAAACGTCTCACAATTTAATGGCTTTTTCAGGGAGGGCGGGGTGGGACGGGGGGGGGGGGGGGTGGAAGCGGGTTTTTCCCCGCCCCCCTTTTGGGTTGCTTGCCTTTAGCGTTTTCATCTACTAGTTCCGAAACGTCTCACAATTTAATGCCTTTTTCAGCCTTTTTGTAGCATTTCAATTTGTACAATATATAAAACCACTCTTCATACGTCACGATAGTATATCCGTAAGGGACTCGAACAAATTTCAAGAGGGGCATAATAAAGCATACCCGGGTGGGTCGAAATCTCCTGAGAGCCGACGTGTTCAGACAAGCCTACTTGCGTAAGTCGCCGTCAACCACCCAAGTTTCTCGGGTCACTCAGGCTACGACGTGGGGCCGTCTCTGAGCGCTTGATGTATTATAAAAATTAAAATACACTCCAGCTGTGAGATCGAATATTTTGTCGAAACTCAACATCTTTGCAAGCTGTGTGTGATACTCCGATCGCGCGTGTTACGGGTTGTGTGTCCTCATTAAGGATATAGGTCGGCGACTCCCCTTTAAACTACAGTGTAGATATCAGGGTCAACAGGGTGATGTTAGTCGGTCTGTGCGCGGAAACTATAAAACCCGTTTTTGAGGGGGACAAAATGTGACAGCTGTGGAAGGAAATGCATCAGTTTATCAAGTGAATCCTGCAAGTCGAAAAACCGGCGAGGGGAGGGCGGAGTTTTGAAGGACGTGGGGGACTGATTGTGATCAATAGGGGGACGGGAGGGGGGGAGGGGGGGAGGGACTAAATATAACCGTGAAACGGATGAACTAATAATATGATGTTTTTGTATTTCCGTTTCGTACACAGGTTCTTTAATCAATTGATCATGGAAAAGCAACTACACAAAAAATATGCAATGCACTTGTACATTCAGTCGGTATTGGTTCCTTGCTTCAACCTCCGTTGTGTGCCGAATCAAGGCTTTGAGCTCAGGCTTTGGTGCTTTAGTACCGTCCGGAAAAGATTGAGGGGAACCAGGGAGAGCCTTAGTGACAAGTGCATTGCTTAGCTGTTCACGTGCTGAAAAACTGAAAGATTTCCTTCATCTGCGGCAAACATACATACAGGTGAACATATTTGGTGATGAAGGTTTTTAATATGCGAGTGAACGGAACTGAAAAGAAGTGCGGTCCAAGAAAAACGAGAATGGCATGCCATGGATGGGATACAAGCATTCCTATTGGAGCGACCATAAAACAAAAGTCAGGAAGGACGGGATGGACTGGATATACACTGCAGCAAATGCTGCTGTGCCCTGCCTATACAAGGGAAGTACCATGAGTATACCACAACATGCTGATGATGCTCACAACTAGTCATGCTCACAACTCGTCGGCTCACAAGTCATGCTCACAACTCGTTGATTTTCCATGATGAGTGGTGTACTTCCAATTCATCGACTCTTTACATGACGTGACTCAGTAACCTTGTGCAAATGGCCAGGGTAATTAACACTCTCGTAAGGCCATTTCTTTTACAGTCCAATTTGTCAGTCGAAAACGGCCGTTTTCGACTGAAGCCCAAGTCGGGCTTTCTTACACAGTCGGAAAAGGGCTTTTGCGACTCAACTTTTCTCTACTGAGGTTTCCGACTCGGGGATCCAGTCGAAAAACTTGACTTTTTCGACTGGATCTGTCAGGGCCCAGATTAACGACGAGCACGGAAAATCGTGATTCGATTTTTTCTTCAACTTCATGAAAAATTCACGAAAAATTCAACTCAGCTTCTTATCAAGACACGGCGTAGTGCGTTCTAGACAAAAAAAATCCAAAAAACGCAAAAGGGTCAACGAACACCCGTGGGCAATGACCGAGGCAAGCGATGGCTCGTGTCCTCCCCGGAGCGCCGCGGCTAGCGGCAGATTATTTTGGCCGGCAGCGGCTTGGAGGCTATGGCTCTAGGCGTCCCTTGGATGGGCTCGAGCCACCCCGCCGCCCGACACGGGCAGCAGCGACGGGGATATAGCGGTCGAACTTCTGAGCGAAGTCGTGATGTGGTAGTTGGTCGTTTAACTTTCGAGGTGCAGGGCGACGAAAAACTTGGTTTGCGGCGGTCTCGAATGTTTTCGAAGCGTCGTAGGCGGTCTACGCTGTGCTAAGGGCCTTCGGAGGCCGCGCTGCGGCTGCTCCGGTGGTCCTACCTCTCACAATGGTGGCTTCTTGCCTCTCAATCAGCCGACGACATGGCACCAATTCGCGTGGCCGGCTTCGGTTACACAGAACAAGCCATCTCTAGGAGGACAAACTCCCCAAATTGAATTTGGAGTTTCGACTAAGGGCCCGAATTAACGAGGAACTTGCCGAATCGAATTTCGTTTTTTTCTTGAATTGAATTTAATTTGCATTTGATTGGTCAAAAAATGAATCACCAAGCAGGCATTCTCATAATTATTACGAAAAATCAAACTCAACAAAGAACTACAAAAATACTATATCGGTCGAATTTAGTCGAAAATCGTAGAATCAGCCAAATAATGACAGATCCCGGCCAGTTTTGGGGGTAAGGAGCCCACCATGTTCGAGTTCACACAGAAAATACTTCAGCCAAAAAGAGGTACTAAAGCACTGCTGTACCTCTATCGTAGCACGCGTCAGATAGCACAGAGCTTCGTAACTGATCACACTCCCAGAAACGATAGAGGTGCTGTTGGTTACATACAGAACTACCCACTGGCCCACGTAGTCACGTGACTACGCGGTTCGGTAGGGGTAGTTCTTTGTAACCAACAGGTGCAACCTCCGATATCTTGTAGAGCACGCGTTAAGAGTCATCCCGCACACGGTTGGGGGTGCAGCGCAGGAGAAGAAGAACCTTCAACACTGAGCTGCTAATTCCTGATGATGATGTGAGGGAGTTCAATCTCTCCCCCGGAACGCGTGGGTTTTTCCAAGCATTTCGTTCGTGCGCAACCCGACCAACATTTCTATGCACTCAATACTTACCAGTCCTCATGAAAAGCATGTGCTGCGATAGAAGTATACCTTTTTCTGGCTAACAAATATATGTGTATATATAGATACTCGTAGCAGTATCATGTGTACTTAACGAACATGCCTACGGTAGGGGGGGGCTCCCTACGATAGAGGTATACCTTTTTGTGGCTAATGAATACATGTGTATATATACTCGTAACAGTATCATGTGTACCGAGCGACCATGCCTACGGTAGGGGAGTCTCCCTACGATAGAGGTACACCCTTTTCTGGCTAATCAATATAAATGTATATGAGATAGTTCTTTTTTTCAGGGATTCGGTCAGGAGTTTTTTTTGTCTCGGCCTCAGTATTCGATTCGGGAAACAGGAATTTTCGGTCAAATAGCTCCGTTCGAGCGCCGGCTTCGGGGGGCGGCTCAAACGTCCCTCGCCTTGCCGTGTCCGTCCCGCACCTCGACGTGAACGCGGGCGGAGTTGCAAAAACATCGTATGTCGAGGAGGAATTCCGGAGACTTTGATTGTATCTTCACCTCTGCAGCGCCTGGATGACTTAAAATATTGGCATCATTTCCGAACGGTAGTTGGTAGATATTGTAATGTTTTGAATTTTGCGGTGGCATTGCTCTTGAGCGTTTGTCTTGCTTGTCGTCTGCTGGGCTTGAGCGTTTGTTTGTTTTGCTTGACGTCTGCAGGGCTTGAACGAATGAAACACGTACAAGTCTTCGGAGGGCGGTTCTAATGCGCAACAGTCTCCGGGGGGCGGCTCCAACGCCCTTCGCCCTTCCTCATCCGTTAGGCACCTTGACGTGAACGCGGATGGATGCTGAGCGAGGCAAGGGAGAAGCTGCAAAAATATTGCATTTTGAGGAGGTAATCTTGCGACTTCGGTTGTATCTTAAACCTTCCAGCGTCAGGATATTTTCCAAAAAATTGGCATCATTTCCAAACGTTAAGTAGTTGCTAAAGTTTTGAATTCTGCGGTGGTATTCTCTCGAGCGTTGGTTTTGCTTGACGTCTGCAGGACTTGAGCGCGTGTTAAAATACCAGTTATACTGATCGTCGATTTTTCATCGAGTGTCTGCTAACTCACGCTCTCACGCTTTCCGCAAGTCAATTAGTGCACAGGACGACAAACTATACGAGTACGCACTAGGGGGGATTCGAACTCACGAAGCTGAGCTATACCTGTACCAGGCTCGAGGATATAACCTGATACGCCACTGCGGCAGTGCGTTATGTAGAGCCGGTCGCCCCGGTGGTCTAGTGGGGCTACACTCGAACACTACTGCGCTTAATACTAGCGTTGGTCCTTGAGTTTGTTGGCTTTATTTATTTGCAGAAATCAGTGGGAAAAGAAGGATAAACTAACTGCTGAAGCGCACACATGACTAAACGAGGAGGAGGTAGTAGTGATTACGATTACTGCGCTAGGAAAAGCCTCACAGCAAGCACCATTGCAAGTGGCTGCGTCCCCGGCGCCTCGAGGGTTATGCTATACAAGTTCCTGCTGTTGTTAAGCTGCGCCACTCGAAGGTGGTGGTAAGGAGGCGGCAGGATGGCGTGCTTTGTCGTTGCTGTGGTCCCTGACTCGGTTGCTGTGGTCGTTTGCCGGTCAAGTGCAAGCGGTCGTGTGTTGGCACGTAACTGACAAATAAGTTTGTGTTGCTTCGTACTTGATGTGCTCCTTATTGCTGCTGATCGCTGATTGATCATCTCTTCTAGCGTTTTTTTGTTTTTCTTTTGGCACACTTCTACTTTCCAGCTTCTGGGCATGCAAGCCGTGGTCACAGGTCTCGTCCTTCCTTTCCCCCCCCCCGACTATTGCCTACATTTGTTTTTGGCGCATAGGGTTCAGCACCCACTGATCGTCGATTTTTCATCGAGTGGTGCTGACTCACGCTCTCGCGCTTTCCGCACGTCAATTAGTGCCCAGGACGACAAATTACACGAGTACGCACTCGTTGAGATTCGAACTCACGAAGATGACCTGTACCAGGCTCGAGGATATAACCTGATACACCACCGGGGCAGTGAGTGATATAGAGCCGGTCACCCCGGTGGTCTAGTGGGGCTACACTGGAATACTACCACTATTAACACTAGCGTTGGTCCTTGAGTTAAATAACCAACGTTGTGAGCTTTGTTGGCTATATTTATTTGAAATAGGTGGGAACAAAAGGATCAACGAACTGCTGAAATCGCTAGCATCGTGGGTCAGGTACAAATCGACGCGAATCGACGAGGGAAGTAAATGCTGAATTCTCCTCGCGATGAAAATTACTGCAGGTACCGTAGCGGGGATGGGGAAGGCGAGCCCGCTATATATTGGGAGGGCGAGAGTGCGAGGATCACATTAACAGCGGGATGGGAAAAAGAAAAGAAGTGAAGTGTGTATTACTGCTGCTGGAATAATACGATACTCAAGCAAGATGCACCGATCGACTCGATCTGGACTGACTGTGTTGTTGTATCATGCAACTGGTCCAAATACAACTTCTCTAATCACATGCATCGGACATGGCCAGTCACTTACTGGCCCCGTATGCTTGATTGAGTGAAACTATCATAAGGAACACACTCGACACGTTTCGTCGCCAGACTAAAGGGTCAGTCGGCGTGTGCGTGGATTTATCCGATCGAAATCTGATTCATGAAGCTCGGAATCGGATTCACGTAAGAAAAGGTAGCTACTTCGAAGTATTAATTTGTAGTACATCGTTATGAATGTTAATCTATATGAAACTCTTGGCATTACATTACATACTGTAAGCGCAGACTATGATTGTGTGTGGTGACTTTTTGTACTCCATCAAGTATTGAATCGAAAATTCGAAGTGCTGCCCTGCCCTACCCGGAGCATGGGTGCCGGCGTATGCCGGCACCGATGCGGAGCCCTTGCATGTATACATATATTTAAACTCGTAACAGCAGTATAATGTGCACTTAACGACCATGCCTACGGTAGGGGGCTCTCCTTTTTGGGTGCATTTTTTTTGCAGTGTGGCTCGTCGGGGGCACTTGCGCGAGTGACTCGCCTGTTTCTATGCGCCGTGTTTGGTTTTGTAAGCTGTTTAAATTTTTTTGCTGTGTGTGGATTTCATCCGCAAAGGTGTGGCCATCGGTCGACGATACGCCGAAAAAAAACTCTTGAAAAACTTATTTTGTCCGCGAAGGTACAGCAGAGACACTCTTGTGCGAGTGGCTCAAAACACTACGAGTGACAATAGGGGTACGCCTCCCCTGTACCGTAGCCGTTGTCGTAGAACCGGTGGTTCCTCAATTGGTTGAGGAGTTCAACCGGCCAGAATGCGTTTGGCACCACAAAACGTGCAACCCTTGTGTACCGTTGGATGGGATGACTCATCACTCATTCACTGCCGTGCGTTGCATTTTCGCTTCTTCTTGCGACGTCACCACCAGTGTCTCTCGGTGTGAGTGAGCTAGATTGTGGGTAGCTCCAACTCCTACTACAACTATTCTAGTCTCTAAAACTTCAAACGTTAGACTATGTTCCCATGTTGGGAGGCGTGCGGTGCTAAAAGGTCAAATGACCACCCTAAAAAATATTAGGTGCTACTTCTATAGTATCGTATATCATGGCACGCGGCGCATTTTTATAGTACTATCCCTGTGGCTAAGGGGCGGGTGTGCGGGCTTCCGACCGTCTGCGTTTCTACGTTACAGGTGCCTACAGCGGCCGACTCAGACCACCAGCAGACCAAAAGTGACGTCGCTAAGTGGTAGAGAATAGTTACGAGCGAGAGCACTGGTAAGGGTACGGAATATACGTGGTATCTAAAAGAGTATTATTAAATACGGTGCCCATCATCAGCGGACATGAGACATGATATGCAAGCGCTCCGCATGGGTGCCATGCCGGCACCCATGCTCCGGGTAGGGCAGGGCAGCACTTCGAATTGTTCGATTCAATACTTGGTAGATAGAGTAAAAAAAGTCACCACACACACAATCATAGTCTGCGCGTACAGTATGTAAGGTAATGTGCCAAGAGTTCGATATAGACTAAAAATCATAACAGCAATGTACTACAATTAATAGCTAACTGTTCTTAAGTGAATCCGATTTCGAGCTTCATTAATCAGATTTCGATCGGATAAATCCGAGCACACGCCGACTGACCCTGTTGTCTGGCGACGAAACGTGTCGAGTGTGTTCCTTATGATAGTTTCACTCAATCAAGCATCCGAGGCCAGTATGGTGACTGACCATGTCCGCTGCGTGCGATTCGAGAAGTCGTAGATGGACCAATTGCTTGATACAACAGCAGTCAGTCCAGATCGAGTCGATCGGTGCAACTTGCTTAGGTATTATTCCAGCAGCAGCAGTACGTCGTAATACACTTCACTTCTTTTCTTTTTCCCATCCGACTTTGTGTGATTCTCGCATTACTCTCGCCCTCCCAGTAGTAGTATAACTTTGATCCGGGGTGTTATAGCGGGCTTCCCTCCGCCGTCCCCCCTACGGTACCTGCCGTGATTTTCATCGCGAGAAGAATTCAGCATTTACTTCCCTCGTCGATTCGCGTCGATTTGTACCTACCCACGCTGGCTGCTATTAATAGGCGATTTCAGCAGTTAGTTGATCCATCTTTTCCCACTTATTTCTGCAAATAAATATATCGAACAAAACTCAGAACGGTGGTTATTTAACTCAAGGACCAACGCTACCATTAATAGCAGTAGTATTATTCCAGTGCAGTGTAACCCTACTAGACCACCGGGGTGACCGGCTCTATATCACTCACTGCCCCGGCGGCGTATGTATCAGGTTATATCCTCGAGCCTAGTACAGGTATGGATCAGTTTCGAGGGTTCGAATTCCCCCGAGTGCGGACTCGTATTTTTTTTTATCGTTTTGTTGTGCACTCATTGAGTTGCGGATAGCGCGAGAGCGTGAGTTAGCAACACTCGATGAAAAATCGACGATCAGTGTAACTCTGACCCTGCAATTTCCAGTTGGATTCGTCAATTTTACTCTCTGAATTCCCAAAGGGGTTAGTACCCACAGCAATCCGCAAAGAAAAAACATCTGGTACAGCGGTGCCAGTGATAACTGTATACCAACAATGGTCCGCGCATCAACCATAGCTGTGTTACCACCGCAACAAGCGAAACATGCAGACATCCCTGAACAAAATGCATCAGCATGACCTGTATATACACAGTAAAGAGCCTTACAGCGGTCGGTATAGCGGTCGGTATAGCGGTCGCCATCGTGGCCCATGTCAGCCATAACTGTGTCTCAACCGCGACCCGCGAAGCAGAAGCGGCAACGAAGGTAATCGTCAACATCTGGATGACCACAGCAACCAGGAAGACAAACGTATCTGCACCAACTCCGTGCCAGCGATAGTAGTGTGTCAACCGCAACCAACCAGCAACCAGCAAAGTTAAGCCATGAGTTCGTCCCGGTCTAGTCTCGCGAGTCTCGAGCCGTCGCAAAAGAAGCGGGTTAACCTGTCACATGGTAACCCCGCCCACTATTTAAACCGTAACCCGCGCGCGTCGGTGAGAAGACAAGGGAGCAGTGGCATCGGTATCTGTCGAGCTACATGCCGTATCGACTGCAACGACGTGGTCAGCACATCAACCTTAGCTGTGTAACCCCGCAACCCGCGACACACGCAGTCGCCTCTGATCAAACTGTGTCAGCATGGACTGTACATCAACAGTAACGAGTGGTATGGCGGTCGCAACGCTGACCCATGTCAGCCATAGCTGTATCTCAGCATCTGCAATTAAGACAGCGTATCTCCGGCAAAGCCGGGCCAGCGATGGTGGTATATCAACCGCACCGAGCCAGCGACCAGCGAGGTAGCAGCACATCGTGCCGAGATCAGCGAAACAACAACCGCTGCTACCGCCGTGCCGAGTTCAGCGACGCGGAGCCCGCTTTTACCGCCGTGCCAGTGGAAGCGGTATGCCGCCAGCGAGGAGCGAAGCAATAGCAGCCGATGGCAACCGCAATAACGCCATGTCAGTGAGCGGCCTCACCAGCACAGCAAAAATACAACTGGCCCATCCGTGTATCAGCCGTGAACTGCGAAGCAGATGTACTGCTGGACGACGCAGCCGTGTCGACCGGGGCGGTACATTAACCGCGATTAGCCGAACAGGGCGGCACGTCAACCGCGATCGGCCCAGCAAGATCACATCTAGCCTAGAAGCATATCGACACAGCAAAATACACCCGGCCGAGTCGAATATCAACACACAGCAAACCGAAGGCTCTTCAAGCCGACACAACCGTATCGACCAGAGGGGTACATCCCCGCCATCCGTAAAGCGAAAGGACATCTGCGACCAATGTATATCAACAGCGATCAGCAGAGCCAACTCCATCAGGTACAGCCGCGCCCGCAACTTCACGTTTTAGCAAGGCGAAAAGACAACAGGCACGGCCGCATATCAACCCCGAGCAGAAGAGCGAAAACGCTGCTGGACGACATAGTCGTGTCGATCAGAGGGGTATATAACCACGGTCAGCAGCGCGAAAGCATATCTGGCATAGCCGTACATCCACGGCGATCACCAGAGCGAAAGCACATTTGGCCCAGTCGCCCATGATGTGTGTATATTCTCACTGCGGCATAACCGATCGACAATGCAAAAACAGTCGTATATCAACCGCGATCAGCTAAGCGAAAGCATACTGGCGCACCTATATATCATCAACGGTCAGAAAACCAAAGCGACAGCCCTGCTGGACGACACGGCCGTGACTGCCAGAGGGGGTATTCACTGCGATCAGCAAAACAATAGTATCTAAGGCGCAGCTGGTATATCACCAACGCGGTATACCAACCGCGTTCAGCAGAACAAATGCACACCTGGCGCAGCTGTATATCACCAGCGCGGTATATCAAACGCGATCAGCAAAGCGAAAGCATATCTGGCGCAGCTGTATACCAACAGCAATCACAAAACTAATCAAAATCACCGCTGGACGACACGGCCGGGTCGACCAGCGCGGTATATCAACCACGATGAGCAAAAACATACCGGTGCCGCTGTGTATCAA
The DNA here is from genome assembly GCA_012845835.1 of Undaria pinnatifida. NCBI lineage: Eukaryota > Phaeophyceae > Laminariales > Alariaceae > Undaria > Undaria pinnatifida. The sequence continues at coordinate 1,756,622 of JABAKD010000018.1, read as the reverse complement.
GAGCCAGGTACATCAAACGCAATCAGCAAAGCGGAAGCACGTCTGGCGCCGCTGTATATCAATAGCGATAAACCTTTAAGTGAAGCCGTTCTGGACGACACAGCCGTGTCAACCAGAGCGGTATATCAACCGCGATGAGAAGAAAGAAACGTATCTGGCGCAGACGTTTGTCACCAGCGCGGTATAGTTGTATGTCAACAGCCATCAAAAACTTGAAGCGAAGCCGTTTTGGTCGACACATACGTGTCAACCAGACTGGTAGATCAACCGCGATCAGAAGGACAGAAACATAACTGGCGCACATATGTGTCACCAGCGTGGTAGAGCTTTATATCAACCGCAATCAAAAACTAAAGCGTCACACTTCTGGACGACGCAGCTGTGTCGGCCAGGGCGGTATATCAACCGCGATCAGCAAAGCAAAAGTATATCTGGCGCAGCTGTATATCACCAGAGCGCGGTATATCAACCGATATCAGCAGCTAAGGCATATATGGCGCGGTATAGCTGTATAAACAGCCACAAAAACGAAAGCGTAATCACTTCTGGACGACACAGTCAAGTGGACCAGGGCGGTATCAGCCGCGCTCAGCAAATCAAAATATATATCTGACGTTGCTGTATATCACTAGCGCGGCAAATCAACAGCGATCAGCAAAGCGAAAGCATATCTGAGCTGTGTGTCAACAGCAATCAGAAAACTGAAGCGAAAACGCACAGCCATCTCGACCAGAGCGTTACATCAACCGCGACCAGCTGAAAGAAACATATCCGGCGCAGATGTATGTCACCACCGCGGTATAGTTGTACGTCAACAGCAATCAAAAACTCGAACCGAAGCCGTTCGGGACGACGCAGACGTGTCAACCAGAGTGGCATATCAGCCGCGATCAGCGAAGCAGAAACATATCTGGCCCACATGTATGTCACCGGCGTGGTAGAGCTGTGTATCAACCGCAATCGAAAACAAAATAGAAGGCACTTCTGGACGACACAGCCGTGCCGACCAGGGCGGTATATCAACCGCGATCAGCAAAGCAAAAGCATATCTGGCGCAGCTGTATATCACCAGCGCGGTATATCAACGGATATCAGCAGCTAAGGCACATATGGCGCAGATGTATGTCACCAGCACGGTATAGCTGTATATCAACAGCCATCATAAACAAAAGCGAAAACACTTCTGGACGACACAGTCATGTGGACCAGGGCGGAATCAGCCGCGCTCAGTATCAGCCGCGCTCAGCAAAGCAAAACAAATATCTGACCCAGCTGCATATCACTAGCGAGAAAAATCAACAACTATCAGCAAAGCGAAAGCATATCTGAGCTGTGTATCAACAGCAATCAGAAAATTGAGCAAAGGACACAGCCGTGTGGACCAGTGCGGTATACCACCCGCGATCAGCTGTTAGAAAAATATATGTCGCAGATTTATGTCACCAGCGCGGTATAGCTGTACGTCAACAGCAATCAAAAACTTGAAGCGAAGCCGCTCGAGACGACACAAACGTGTCAACCAGAGTGGTATATCAACCGCGATCTGCAAAACAGAAATATCTCTGCCGCACACGTATGTCACCGGCTTCGTAAAGCTGTATATCAACCGCAATCAAAAACTAAGGCGAAAGTCGCAGCCGTGTTGACCAGGGCGGTATATCAACTGCGATCAGCAAATCAAAAGCGTATCTGGCGCAGCTGTATATCATCAGCGTGGTATATCAACCGCGATCAGTAGGTACGGTACATATGGCGTAGATGCATGTCACCAGCACGGTATAGCTGTATGGTGTTCAGCCACCAAAAACGAAAGCAAAAGCATTTCAGCCGCGCTTAGACAAGCGAAACAAATATCTGGCGCAGCTGTATATCACTAGCGCGGCAAATCAACACCGATCAGCAAATCAAATTTATATCTGAGATGTGTATCAACAGCAATCAGAAAATTGAAGCGAAATAACACAGCCGTGTCGACCAGAGCGGTATATCAACCGCGATCAGCTGAAAGAAACATATCTGGCGCTGCAAAAACGAAAGCAAAAGCATTTCAGCCGCGCTTAGAAAAGCGAAATAAATATCTGGCGCAGCTGTATATCACTAGCGCGGCAAATCAACAGCGATCAGCAAAGCGAAAGCATATCTGAGCTGTGTATCAACAGCAATCAGAAAACTGAAGCGAAATCACACAGCCGTGTCGACCAGAGCGGTATATCAACCACGATCAGCTGAAAGAATCATATCTGGCGCAGATGTATGTCACCACCGCGGTATAGTTGTACGTCAACAGCAATCAAAAACTCGAACCGAAGCCGTTCGGGACGACGCAGACGTGTCAACCAGAGTGGCATATCAGCCGCGATCAGCGGAGCAGAAACATATCTGGCCCACATGTATGTCACCGGCGTGGTAGAGCTGTGTATCAACCGCAATCGAAAACAAAATGGAAGGCACTTCTGGACGACACAGCCGTGCCGACCAGGGCGGTATATCAACCGCGATCAGCAAAGCAAAAGCATATCTGGCGCAGCTGTATATTACCAGCGTGGTATATCAACGGGTATCAGCAGCTAAGGCACACATGGCGCAGATGTATGTCACCAGCACGGTGTAGCTGTATATCAAAAGCCATCAAAAACGAAATCGAAAACACTTCTGGACGACACAGTCATGTGGACCAGGGCGGTATCAGCCGCTCTCAGCAAAGCAAAAAACATGTCTGGCACAGCTGTATATCACTAGTGCGGCAAATCAACAGCGATCAGCAAAGCGAAAGCATATCTGAGCTGTGTATCAACGGCAATCAGATAATTGAAGCGAAAGCACTCCTGGACGACGCAGCCGTGTCGACCATTGCGGTATATCAACCGCGATCAGCAAGGCAAAATCATATTCGGCGCAGCTGCATATCGGTATAGTTGTATACCAACAGCAATCAAAACCTGAAGCGAAAGCGCTTCTGGACGATACAGGTGTGTCGACCCCGGTGGTATATCAACCGCGAGAGCTGTTTATCAACAACATTCGAAAATCAAAGCGAAATCACTTCTGGACGACACAGTCGTGTCGACCTGGGCAGTATATCAACGGCGATCAGCAACGTCATATCATCTCTGGCGCAGCTAAATATCACCAGCGCGCTATACCAACCGCGATCAAATCGAGAGCATATCTGGTGCAGCGGTATATCAATAGAAATCAGAAAAAAAACGAACGTACTGCTGGACGACACCACCGTGTCGACCAGGGCGGTATATCAACCGCGATCAGCAAAGGGAAAGCATATCTGGCGCAGCTGTATAGATCAACAGCAGTCGGCACGGCAAGTCCCTCTCAGGTACCGCCCCGCAGACTTATGTAACGAGACCAGCACGTCTGGACAACACAGCCGCGTCGACCAGAGCGGTATATCGACCGCGATCAGCAAAGCGTATACCAGCAGCTACTAGCTAGCAGATCATATAAAATATTGAAAATAAGATCGGGACACGACACACTGTACAGCCGTGCTTTGTACTTGGGTGAAGGGTAAGGCGTGGCCTCTTCGGATACGTACAAGTACCGAGGATGTACAAGTACCGAGGTAAATATTGCTAGTTGTTTCCCATACAAGAGCGGCATATCAACCGCGATCAGCAAAGCACATATCAGCAGCTAGCCACCAGCGAAGCAATAGGGCGTGATCAGTCATAAGCCACAACCTACATCAGGGGTTACCGCGCAGCAGCCCCGAACATTGTTCGAAATCATACACGAAATGCCAGGAATGTCATGCGCGAAATGCCCTCAGTACCACAGTGCCTAGTTTTACTCAGCAGACATGGGGTGTGGCTGAGTAGGGCAGATCATACAAAATAAACAAAATAATATCGGGACCCCACACCCTGTACAGCCGTGCTTGGTACTTGGGTGAAGTGTAGGGCATGGCCTCTTCGGATCCATTCAAGTGCCGAGGCTGGTACTGCTGATTGTTTCCCAAAACCAGGAACTTAAACAACATAAATTAAATGCACCATAGTCTAGACTATATTTGGAACTAAATGTGTCTACGATCGCATCGTTAATCCAAGAAGCCTCTGGCACGAGGTGTCCTGGTGCCTAGATACTCGTACCTGGGGCCGCGTATCATGGTGTATATACTCGTAGGGCAGACGGCAGGGTAGCGTGCAACCCACGCCCCCTAGACAACGCCTGTCGCCTGGCGGCTTGACTATTGCATAGGCCCTGCAGCCTACGGACTACCCTAAGAATGCTTCGGAGGGGCGGTGTCATACTCCTTTTATTATCGGATCTCAAATCATGGAAACATGTCTGATTCGGGTTGCTCTACGATTTCGTTATAGGAGGGCCCACTACCACCGACAGCAGTACCGATACATTCATTGCGCGCCGAGATTTCTAGGGCATTCCTAGTATAGAGAAGGCCGAAACACCCCATATCCCTAGCTGCTGTGGTGAGCACGCACTACGGGGGAGTTGTTCGTACGTCGTAGTGGCATACCGCGCACGACCAATACCCCATGCCGAATACCTGTCCGAAGGCCTCTTGTCAATTCGTGAAAATACGTGTTTACGAGTAGACAGAAAAAGCAGTGCCATCAGCAACACTCGAAGAGAGACGCAGCAGTAACGGTCGCTTGACACAGCAGAGGCCATGGGAAGCGGCTGCTATTCATTGGTGGTGTGCTTCAATCTGCTGGTGGTGGGAATCTACCCGTATACCTGGTGTATGCATACGGTAGTACTGCTGTACAAGGTGCGTGCCGACTGCTTGGTCATACTGGTGCCATTATTAGTATCTATCAATAAAATGAAAAGCGTCAGCTGTTAGTTAGACTAGTCTATAGCTCGAAGGATACCTGGTTTGTATCTGATTAAACTCTTCTCCAAGCTGTTCATATGGCCGCATCGACCCATATGATCTATTCTCCCATACTTCAGTGTGATCACAACGCCAAGACCTCCATGAGTGTTTTCTACGGCATAAACGGAGGCAAGCAAACTTGCGAGCCCCGCCCGGGTACTCATGTCGCAGTCCACGCCAGTTCACGCCACGGAGGTGAGCCCCCGACATAAGTCCCATACGCGCGACGCCGAAAGTTGCTTGAGTCTGTGCTCCTTCCTGCTCCAAAGAATGTTGTCGTATTTGTGCTTGTTCGTATTTCGAATTTTGCGACACGGGGAGTCCGCGAAGTCCACTCCACGGGTAGAGTGGTGGCAGTCCGTCCCAACGACCCAGCCGCTTGGGACGAAGCGGACGACAGTCTCCACGTATCCTCAGTATTTTTATTACAACGTATGTTCTCTGTCTTTGGGTTCGTAGGAAGCAGACACAATTTTCGAGGAGGCCTAGATTCTCCAAGTAATTTAGGGGTTCCAAATCAAGGCGCCACCTCCTTGCCATCGATGTCTGCATTTTCTGGAAACTCGATTCTACCCCGGGTGCCACATCTGATCACGTCCGATCGTTTGTTGGGATACTCGGGTGTGTACAGGCACCCACAAAATGAATACTCTACCAACCCCAACCTTGTTTGTTTCTTCAAGGTTCGCGCTTCGCTGCAACAATAAAAAAAGGCCACGCCAAACGCAAAGCCTACTGACTAGAAAAGCGTGGTCCAACCCAACAGCAAAAAAAAACAAAAAAAGCCCGGGCGGGAGGGGGGAGAGAAGGGGAAATACTCAGAAAACGAAAAAAAAATGTAGCCAGCGAAGCGAACGAATAAAACCCGCCAGCGGACTAACGTGAGCAAAAAAAAACTGGCCTAAAGCGGTAAAACGCCATCAAACGCAAAATTTAAAACTATGTTTGGCGAAACAATAATAACGTCAGAAATATGGCGAATAAGTTGGCAAAACACTCCAAAGTGAATCGACCAACAATTGCTTTCAAGCACACACAACTACGTTAGGCACTGTTTATCTAAAGAAGATCAGCCGCGCAGAGATCCTAGAAAAGCAAAAACCGAAGCTAACCAAAGGAAGCAAGACCGAAACTGAGAAAAGCAACGCAATGTATTTTACAAACAAATTTTATAAACAAATTTGTTTGAACAACACAGAGGGCGCCGGCTAGCAAGCCGATACAATGCAAAGCAACGCTAATCACAGGAAGTAAAAACAAAGCCAACGAATGCAAGGATGCACAAGGCAAAGTAAGCCAACGCAAGGCAGAGCAACGCTAACCAAGGGGGGCAGAAAGCAAAGACAAGCAAGTCAAGAGCAACATCAAGGCAAAGCAAACCCAGTTCCTGCGCAAAATCAGCGCAATTCAAAGCCAATGAAACTAAAATAAACGGAAGGCGCAGCGCGGCTCAAAGCAGCCTGCGTCGGAGCACCCTCGGTATAGCCCCCCCTACCCCAACCATCAACGCCTCCGAGCACTCCCGTCCAGTTACCCTTCCACCAACCAACGGAACAATCGCTCGTCGACCTAGACCCTCCCACTAAAGGCAGCCACAAACATAGCTGTTCTTTACGGCAGGCTACGATGCCTCGTCCTAGACCCTTGTCTTGTTATGGGTGGCCGTCTCTGTATACGCTCTTTTTGGGTGAACAATAGGCCAACCGTACGTCGTTACTGGATATTGACATGTTTCGTATTTGGCAGGTAAAAGGGCATCAGCCTGACCAGAATGTCAGGAGTATCTTTTTTGCTGTGCTTGGTACGTACCTGTACTCCACCTCAAGTAGCGCTAGCGTGGCGCACAACAGGATGCATCGGGCTTTAAAGTCGGCGAAGAATTTAGTATGACGCACTGGAATCCTTGCCGTTATGAGAGCCGGTTCATGCAGTTCGGCACCCCCCCCCCCCACCTGTTCACTCTCGTAATTTGCCCCTCAAGCAAGCCTTGCACGGTTCTAATCAGGGACTTGCAACCATCTTCATTTCATAGGACTTGCTGTGGGGAAAGCGGTAGATACACCTGTGTAGTCCCGTATGCTTCTGTGGACCATAAATACTGGCTGTGGGGAAAGCGGTAGATACACCTGTGTAGTCCCGTATTATTCTGTAGACCATACATAAGGATGGCTAGAGAGCTGGCTCGTGTACCCATCCACCGTTAATGGAGCAAACGACAAAAATGGCTGTCCTTCCGGGGAGGGCCGCAGCGACTCGTCCTAGATCCTCTCACCATGAATGCTGGTAAACCCAGCAACAGTAAAAGTAGCTGCCGGGACGTTAGGGCAGGGAACGATAACTCGCCTTGGAACCTGCCACCAGAGGGAGGCAGCAACAAAAATAGCTGTGCCGTCTGGCAGGCTACAACGACTGGTCCTAGACCCTCCTGCCATTGACTACGTAGAGCCGGCGACAAAAAAAGTAGCTTACCCTTCGGGCAGGCTACAACTTCTGCAGAGGAGACATGGCGACGTGGTACAGTAGGAGTGTGGTGCTTTGTGTATCATTCATTGTGGAGCCGAGGGAAACGTTCGAGACAAAAGACGATTGAAAACAGATACCGTGCTGGTAGACAACAATGAAATGGCAGCTTAATCTATGCGGCTCAATAGGGGACGTTTGGAGTACACGGATTATGCCATCCCCTCTGCTACCTGCTACCGTCTTCCATTGGCACGATGCCTGATGACTGACTGAAGCTAACTGCTGTGGTGGCCTGGAGGACGGCCCATTAACTTGAAAGGACTCTTCGTTCTATGCGCCAATTGACACTGAGACGGGGTGGGGATAGCACAGACCTGCTGCTTGCTGCTACTCGAATGTGTCGCTGACGATGCGCATGTGAATCGCGAGCTGAGAATTCCGTTCATGAAATCACAAGTTGACCGTCCACCCCCTTTTACCCCTTGCCATCTTGCCAGTGTCACGCATGGCTGATTCGTAGGGCTTGGACGCCAATTATCAAAGATTGGGGCATTGTGCTATCCACGAGGCGTTGAGGTGTTGAGTGTTGAGTGTTGAGTGTTGAGTGTTGAGGGTCGAGGTGCTGAGTTGTTGAGGTTGTTGAGTGTTGAGGTTTAGCGGCGAGATATCGGCAATTTCGTGAGAACCGGAACCAAAAAGTGCGGCGGGATTAAACGACGGCACAGTCACGAGCTATCTTTGACTCGCATCATGATATCGTTCAAAGCTCGCACACCGCACAAGCTCGCACGCTCGCACACACTTTCTGCCCAGCCTTCTGCCCGAACACCTGTCAAACCCGCCACGCGAGTAGACAGCCACCTGCACCCACAGCCCGACGCGAAGCCATCAAGCACAGCTAGCAACTTGGAACTCGTCTTGAAGCCGGCACGAACCTCGTACTTTCTTCGCACACTCGCGCGGTTAGGGGCTGAGAGAGCTTCGGGTTGTGGAATCAGCACTATACAGCAGATAGAGTCAACGGTGCTCTCGACAATAATTGCGAACTCCGGAGGAGGTTGTTCGGTACCTGTACCGATAACCGGGAAGAAGCAGCGATGGCGGCGATCGTGAGTGCTCCCACCACCCCCGATGTGACGACATGACATGACATAACATGTCATCATGACATGACACGGCATGATATGATTTTGTGCAGATAGGCCGATGAGAAGGCTGTGTGATGCGGCATGAAATGGGGGTGGGAAGTATTCCAGGCGGCAATGTACAGGCATCACAACATGGCACCGTGCTTGATCTGGATGACACTCACGTAACGCCCAGCTTCTGGTCGGGACGCGAGCAAATCGTGTCCGCCGCAGTGTAATGCAGGGAATCGTGCCATTATAGACTACACAAGCACAGCATGGTCCTTCTCGTATATTTTTTCACTCTCGCACTGCCCGTACGAGTACACGGTTGACAAAACCAAACTCGCTACTAATCGTATTGTTTCATATCTGTCTTTTCGTAACGTTCCTATCGTGGTTTCGCTGACAATGTTATACTGCTGCGTTATCATGACAACGATTCCCATTCCATCCCTCGTTTGTTGCGATGCTGTCTTGCAGGGCGACCTTTTTTCTTTCATAAGGCAGTTCGCGGACCAGCGCACGAGGGTGATCTTGGAGATAATCAAACATGCCGCGACCCAGTGCATGACATGGTCGGTGAGATCACGACGGCGCAATAGCTGTTTCCAACTTGTGCTGTGACAATCGCCCATGCATTCCTGCTACGACTACTGCTGTATGTACCTGGCATGTAGCAGCACTCTGCAGCAGATTGTAGGCATTCCCCACAGAGCGCTGTGCCTGCAGCAAGTAAGTGTCGCGTGTCAGTGAAAACACGATCGTTAGTTTTGTTTTTCCGTTTCAGGAAGCGTTACAACTACTAGTACACATGACACTTATTTATAATAAGACACAGCTGGTATTAACAGTAACGAAGGCCTTTGATATTTACAGGGGTGAACGTGAATTTTGGGAACCTTTGTATTGAAGTTAGTGGAGAACGTACCCCCTTCCAAATATATGGAAACCCCATCCTGGGTCTGTACTTCTGTTTATTACAGCTATCCTGTACTAAGGCTGTAAAAATAATGTTATTGCCTCCTATCAGGTATTGGTTTACTTCCTAATATCGCCCCCTAGACTACATTATATACTCAACTACGGACTGCATTGCGTAAAGCTGATGTTGTGGTGCATAGCAACGACGCGGACGCAATCCGATACCCTCTACGAAGCAGATCGCAGGAAAATCTGTACGGAGTATGTCTACGTTGTATTTGTGTCATCACCCTTATGATAGCATCGTCAAATCTTTTTTTGGGTTTTTTTGTCAATCAGAAAGAAGGTGCACTGGCCGCGCTTCCTTCACGTGTACCGCTCATCACCACCCCTCGTAGCACTGCAGAAGCAGAAATCACGTGTGCTTTTCGCTTCTTCTTCGTGACGACTTTCAGGCAAAAATGATCAAGCTGGTCAACGATTTCTGGCGACAAGGTCCCACGTCATCCGGATCTCCCGAGGACGTCGCTGGGGGCCTACCAGGCATCGTTGGAGAGGAGGGGAGGATTATCGTTCTCGACGACAAGGAAGAGACTCCCATCCAAAATGAGGAGACCAATGAGGCCGAGGAGGACGAGGTAAGGGGCAGAGACTGTACGTTGTTCCCGGGCTAAAACGCGGAAGGGGAAGGGTAGGTCACGAGTATTTTACGCCACATGGCATGAAATCCTTGCTACTGTACGCTGGCGTTCGCTCACACCATAGATAGGGGCATTTGCTCAAAGTGCTTTGACGGTTCGATGTCGGACAACGGCCCGATTTCACAGTTTTCAGTATCCAGTAGTTCCAACTGGGGGTGCAATTTCTTCGACGTGGATTATGATCAAGTAGACATTGATGATCTAATTGTCGCCATCTGCACGGCATTAACAAAAACAGCTTGCCAGGTACTACGGAAGGATGAACGCGTCGACGTATGTATTCTGTACGTATATATCAAACGAAGTAATAACTCGCACAACCCCTGCCTGGCATGCTGTATCTATCGCGGTCTATCTTCAAGTTGACCATGCACGGCGAAAAAACGAACCCTAAACGACAAACCTGGCGACGATTAACATATGGTACGGCACAGGCTGCATGCATGCGCTTTTGTCCCTAAGGGTGGTTGGTCACGTAGTGAAGGTCTGTACCTAAACCAAACACAAGAGTTTTTTAAAAAAAAGTGGCCTCTGGGTATACGGGGAATAATATAATGTCATCTTATAGACTAGTCTATTAGGTTCTGACCCATGAAAACTTACTAAAATTGTAAGCGATCGGTATAGTACGCAGCTTTCAAAGATGAGTATCGACCCTACAACCGTCGAACATACAGCTGACGTTGTTAAAAACAATTCTTATTATACATACATGCTAGGAAGGAAACCAACCATGGCGTTCCCACGGTAACAGGTTGAGGAGACTCGTCATTCAGAAAAGAATTTAGCCAAGAAGTGCTACCCCCTACACCCCTGCCATTGTACTGCTATTTCAACGATGCTTTCGTCATTCAGGGGGCCAAGGAGGTGTTCGCCCCAACAACCAAGAACGGCAAGGCCAAGAAGGCCCACAATGGGGTGCGCCGGAGCTCCAAAAAGAAGGGCGCCAAGAGCCGGGCGGCGTACAGCCTCAGGGGTGTTAGCGGAGAGGTACAGTAAACGCTCCTACCTGCTGGAGTAACGGCGGCAAGCAGTTGTTCGCGATGCGTCCGCGCAAGAAGTGTTACACATGTCGCCTGTGCGGCTTCGACATGGTTAGCAGGTTTCGTTGAGCGAGCAAGGTTCGTGCTCTGCTCTGTATTTTCCGTTGGATCTGTGTGACTAAAGCGTGTTGGGTGGGGCTTGTGCATGGTTCGTAGGTCTTGTCAAGTGAGCGACATTTCCCGCTGTGCTCTCTGTACGTTAGCTGGATGCCTGTGCAGCTTTTGGCGGGGAGTTGCGTTTCCTGCGTTGTTTGTCGAGGCACCCACATTGAAAGCGGGAGTGTCGACGGCCAGCATTGGCACTGCTACTGCTGTTCCCCGTTTTCTGTAGGAAATACCTCGTCATCGATAGCATACACGCCAATGACAAACCACGTGTTCAACGCAATTTTATCGTTGTATTTAGCTTCAGCTGGTTCGGGAGATACCCCGTCATCGCCAGCGCCGATTGCCCATGATGAACCACATATATGGTATCGTCTAATACGGTATCATCTATGTAGTATCCCCACATCGTGCCATTCTGTAGCGTTGGGGCTCTTTCCTACCGGAAGGAAGCAGTCGCTTTACGGGTCGCAGAAGCTAAGCGGTTGTATCGATAGCAAAAGGTTTGATGCTGTCGTGTTCATGCTGCATGTCGTCGAGACATTCTGGTTTTTGTTGTTGTTGGTTTGGCAGCTGTATTGAAAGGATAGGGTTTGATATCGATACTGTCTGGCGTCGGCATGCATGGTCTCTAGGTTTCTAAGGAAGAACAATTGCTGAGTCTGCTACCCCTACTGACTGGCAGACCCTGCCGCAAGATTTTTCACCCTACAAAGATGTCGAATGCTGGTTTAGAATCTTCGACGGGTGCCAATTGAAAAAGGAAAATTTCACATAACTTGGCCGGGAGTAATAGCAGGAAACCAGTTGCTGTACGGGTCGCGGCTGTTGATCGGTCGTGTCAGAGTGATATGGTGTGATGGTCTTATTTTAGTAGCCATCCAAAACTATGTGCAGCGTGGATATTGATGTTGTCGTCTTCGTTGTCTATCGTTTGACACGGTATGAGAGCGATCTGAGAGTCTGCTACGGGCGGGCAGACCATGCTGCAAGACTAGCATACAAATATCTAAACGTCGGTCAAACGTTAGGTTAGGGATTTCCGACGGGTAAAATTGGGGGAAGGAAGGCTTTCGCAAATAAATGCCTGGGCGCTGTATTGGCAGGAAGAAAGAGGTTGCTGTACGGGTTTCACTATTGAGCGGCTGTATCGAGGCGATACGTAGGGGTTTCTATTGATATGAACGCTGTCATGGTCTTACGTTTGAGACGTTAGAGCCATCGCCGAGTCTACTACCCCCACTGGCGGGCAGACCCTTTTGTAACACTATTCCACCAAAACCGGTTGACATGTTTATCGAAACATTTCGTTTGGACGGGTACCAGCAGGGGTAGTTTTCACATCATACTGGACGCCGTAGTAGCAGTGACGAGGCAGGTGCTGTACGGGTCGCAGCTGTTGGGTGGCGCAATCGACACAATATGGGATGTCGATATGATTTGATTGGCCATCCTACGTGTTTCAGCTCGAGAGTATTAACTATCGACGCCTTCATGGTCTCTTATTTGATACGGTAAAATTATCGACGAGTCTGTCACTCCCCCCTTGGAAGGCAGACTTTGATGCATGACTAGTAGACTATAATTAAGCAGCAGGGTGGCGGTATAGCACAAAGCGAGAGGGCTTTGACGGAATGGGAATCACACTTTGCCACGTGGCTGCTTTGTATTTGACGGCGCAGGGTAGGACCACGTTTGCGAGGCGTGAAGGTGAGAGAGCTCTGCTGGAATTTCAGTCCCTGGCCGGTGGTCACGCTGTTGTAGATGATTCCCTCGCCTCACGGCGGGTAAATAGCAAACCGTGCCACCCTGTACACCCACCGCGGTAAATAGGTGTGTCAATCTTTGATTTTCTTTCCCAGGGTGGATTATATTTTTGTTTCTCAGGGAGAGTCCCGATCTGTGTTGTTGTATTGATTTTCGATTTCCTCCGTTGGGCATATACAACGCTCCACAGGAAGACCCATCACTGCTATACAATAACACGACGTTTTTTTATTATTGCGGGTGCGATCCGAATGTAAAACCTCAGCTCGCAGCTCACCACTGTGCGTCAGCGGCTGAAGCTATGTTCTTTTTCACAACCAAGAACGAATGGAATTATCGCACTTGTAATTGTTGTATCGCTATGTTCGGGTCTCGAAAGGGATTCATGCTTCACCGTCGCTGCCAAAAGAGCAGGAAACGCATGAAGAGTAAATGGCCATAATATAGGCCACGAGACTCAACCCGCCCCGAAAAACGGCAAGAACAACAGATGAAACGGTTCACAAGGATTCGTTTAGTCGGGTATGTACTCTAGGATACCCCGGGTACCACGTCTGACCACGTCCGATTGTTGATCGCGATACTCAGGTATATGCTGGGGGCACTCGCAATACCCTACCAAACCTACCCTTATTGTGTTTTTTTTTCAGGTTCGCGCTTCACCGCCACAATCAAAGAAGGCCAAGCCAAAACCAAAGCCCACTGACTAGAAGCGTGGTCCAACCCAACAGCGAACATGTACAATACGCAACAAAAGACCGCCAGGGTTGGAGGGGGGATGAGATGCGTTTAGCGAACGAAAATAAAATGTAGCCATCGAAGCGAACGAACAAAAGCCGCCAGAGCAGACGAACAAACGCGAGAAAGAAACGGGCAAAAAACTGTAAAACGCCACCGAACGAAAAAGCCTGTGTCTAGCAGAACAATAAATAATTGTTCGAAAGTTAGGCTAAAATATACCAGGTACCTGGTAGGTATAACATTCCACAGTTGAATCGGGCAGCAGTAACTCCCAAGCACGCACAACAAAATAAAGCGCTCCACATCTAAAACGAATTAGTCGCGCACATGTCCCAGAAAGGCAATTGAAACAAACCTAACCAAAGGGACCAAACACAATGCTTTGAAAAGCGACGCGACGTATTAGGTTTGGGAAACAGAGGGCGCCCTGTAACATGGCGGCACAAAGAAAAAACACCCTGCTATTCAAAACAGGCAGAAGGCAAAGCCAACAAACGCCAGGAACCACAAGTTGATTCGAGCCGAGAACGGCAGAGCGACGCTAACCAAGAGAGGCAGAAAACAAAGTCAAGGAAGCCAAAGGCAGCAGCGAGGCGAAGAAAAGACATTGCTTGCGCAAAATCAGCGCAAGTCAAAGCCAGGGAAAAGCAAAGTAATGCCTGACGCAGCGCGGCTAAAGCAGCCTGTTTCGTGGCACGCCCGCCCACCTCTAAACACGCCCGTCCAGCTACCCTTTCACCAACCAACGCTACGATGGCTCGTCGACCTAGACCTTCCAACGATGTTTTCTCTCTCCTCCTCCCTCCCTGGACGTAACTAAGACCCGGGGTTATCAAGCGGGCTCTTCTACCCCCCCCCCTTCCCCCCCATAACGAACGCCTCCTGCAGACACACACGCACCGCTACAATTCAAATGAACGACGCCGCGGTATTACGGGGGGTACAAGACGCAGCTAAGATATTTCATAGGGCTAATAGAACGCTCAACCGTTCCGAGGCTCTCCACGTCAGGGGCTCTCTAGACACGAACTGCATACTATTTCAACAGTATAGATACATGCTGTACGGGAGAGGTGCACGCCATCGTTTTTGCTGATACTATCCCTCACTTGGATAGATGTCGAGCTCTATACATATATATCCAAGTCCAAACCTGATTTGGAGAGAATATAAGCGCTGTCCACGATGAAATAGCACCATATTTATTTATGGCCCCTAGGTACACAAACAACTCGTGTCGAACCTTGCAGAGCAACAAGAGTAAATAGTGAAATTTTTGACGGCTTTCGGTTAAGGAGCCCTCATCGGCATTTTTCAAAACCGTTTTGCGGCCAAAAAAAGTGATACTATATACCTCTGTGATGTCGTAGAGAACGCGTCGTACACACGGTATTGAGGTGCACTGGTACCATCAATTTGTTTCTGAGGGCTAATTGCTTGACTGAGGAGCTCTATACCCCACCGCCGGAAAAATGTGTGTGTACACGTACGTGTGCGTTTTTTTTTGTTGTTGGAAAATTAAATGCAACCCCGACGTACAATCCACCGCCGGCGTGCCATTCCACGTTAGGGTTGCAGCGTCAAAAAGTCCCTGAGCTCCCCTCACATGAGGAGGAACTCAATATCTCACCCGATACTACATGACTTCGAAGGCATTCGTTCGCACCACCCGACCAAGCTTCTATGCCTTACTTAGCAGCCCTAAAACAACGTGTTACATACTCGTGAAATTGCTTCATTCATTGACCGGCAGCTCCTCACATTTGAGGAACTCAATCGCCTAGGGACTTTTTGGCGCAAAAACATGCACTTTTTGGCGCAAAAACTGCAAACAACCCCTACCGTGGGATGACTCTTTTCTAGTACAGTTATTAGTACCAGGTATGTATACAAACGTAAATAACGACCATGGCTGCGGTAAGGAGGATGTTACGATCGTTTTGATATACCCGCCCCGCCCCCTTTTCACACGGCTGGATTTGAGCCACTCGCACGAGCGACCGACCGTGTACCTCACAGACGAAAAATAAGAATTATATAAAAAATGTATAGTTTCCAGGCACATATCGAGCTGCCCCCCCCCCCCCCCTCCCGCCCCCAATAATATACTGGTGCCAAAACCGTCAGATTTATCCCCTCGAAAGGATTTATAGCTTACATGCACAAATTGCCCCTTCCCCCCCCCCCCCCCCCCCCCCCCCCGCCCCCCTCCAAACCCGCTCGCTTTTGATCAAAACCAGCCCCCCCCTTTCCCTTCACAGCTGTCAGAATTTGTCCCCCTCAGAAACGGGTTTTATAGTTTCCGCGCACAGACTGACTAAAATCATCCTGTTGACCCTGATAGCTACACTGTAGCTGTAAGGGGAGTCGCCGACCTATATCCTTAATGAGGACACACAACTCGTAATGCGCGCGATCGGAGTATCACACACAGCTTGCAAAGATGAGTTTCGGCGAAATCTTCGATCTCACAGACTGGAGTGTATTTCATTTTTTATAATATAAATATACTTACTCGTACCAACTTTCATTCTGCTGAGAGTGCTCGGTTGGTGCATCCCTGGCATTTCCGGGGTCGAACGGTCCATCGAACGGTGCAGCTTACTTGCGGAACACGGTCCAGCTTTTCTTCGGTTTCTTGCTAGGCCTTTATTTTTTTTGTTTTTGCTCGTTTGGCCAGTTGTTTTTTGACCTTTCAGCTGCTTCCTGCAAATTTGGTTTTTGTGCCAACACGATTTTGATCTTTTTCGCGATTTTTTCTTCCTTTTCGTGCAGTAATAATATTTATAGTAATAATAGGTGACTTGCTTCGCGCAGCGAGGCTACCCACATTGAAATTGGGCACGACTGATCCTACGATAGCCCCCCCCCCCAAAACCAGCGATATTCTTTAACGAACGTTTCATGGCTGCTCGACACAAGGAAATAAACTATTATTGAAAAAACAAAGATCTCCATACGAGTAAATTTCCTTGTGTGCAAAGGCCTGTCGGTCGATGACGTCAGGGTGTCGAGGGGGACACACCGTATTTCAGGAAATACCACCCCGGGAGAGCTCTGGTTTTGAAACCGACGATTTCGTTAAAGAAGAAGTTGGGGGCGTTACCATATAGAACCGACTCGCCATGAATTCATAGATCGCGAAATAAAAAAACAACCACGAACAAGCTTTTAACACCGCACAGGGACAGGGGGGTCACTCGCGCGAGTGACCCCGAGCTACTATACTGCAAACAAAAAATTCCCGAGAGTGAGTTCCCTACCGCGCACAACAACAACAATGACACTCACCGTCGAGTTTGGGTTTGGTGAGCGCCCGGTCGACCCTTCTGAAAACGTTTGGGCCAAGAAACGGCCATCTCTGGACCATCTTATCACACCTCGGGGGAACAACTAAAGCGTGACAGCTATCCAGCACTGCCTACAACATATATATGGAATATGCCCGATTTATGCCCGATTCTTACCAATGACCCACACCCACTTCCCCACATCCCATTGAATACTCTGGTAGGTAGCTGGGACGATTGAAAGCCGTCTGGACACACAAACATAAACAATCGCTGTGGAACCAATCCTTGTTATCGTGCGGTGCACACGGAAAGAGGGTCGGTTCAGATCTCTACCTACCTGTGCTCTACCAACTTGCGCATACCCGCCGCCCCCGGCCGCTCCCGGCCGCCCCCGTGGGCCGTCAGAGAAAGGGGTGGATGGTTATATCTCTGCTCTGTTTCGATAAAAAAGGGAGGTACTTTTCGACGCCCAAAACTTGCTGACCGACGCAACTCCTCCAATGAGGAACAAGTAAATCTGACCTACGATAGTAAGAGGTACCACGGGTTTCGGCTGAGAAGAAGGTCGTGCATGAAAGGGGGGCGGGTCACGTTTGGGGCCGTTTTTTTTTTGAGTGTGTGTAAATCTCCGGGGGGGGCACTTTTGTGAGTGACCCCCTCCCGTTCCATTGCGCAGTCTCTTGACATTTTGTCAGCAAGGATACACGGTAGGGGGTGCTCTCCCCGATTTTCACTACCTGGTCTTCACCAGTCGGACGAGTGACTCTGTATCTCACTTCTTCTGCAAAAACAAAACACGTTATGTTAGGTGGGGTTAGTTTGGCGCAACTTAGCTAAGTCCATCCCATTAACGCCTTTACAACTGGAAACCCTTTTGGGGGCCAAATTTACGTGAAGTTAGTATAGGGAGGGGTTTTGGGGCTCTATAAGCGTTAAGATTCATATCGAGAAATGAAAACAGCATCACGAAAGGCGCGCCATGACCGCCAAGGAACAGGGTGGTCACTCGCTCGAGTGACCCCGAGAGACGCTGCAGGAAATGGTCCCTAATAGAAGGGACCTGCCCCCTACCCTCTAGCTTTGGTCTTGTTCGCTGTTTTTTCTTTCAGTTTTTTTTTTTCGGTATGGTTCCACAGTGGAATGGTTCTTTGTAGCTATATACGGTGCGCCAAGGAAAATCCACTTTGAGCCTCTTCGTCCGTGAGGTATAGTGCTGCGTTTCACTCGTGCGAGTGGCTCAAAATCCAGAAATGAAAAGGTCCGTGGAGACCTCCCCTCCCCGCCTACCGCAGCCTTTGTCCTGGAACGGTTTTCGCAGGATGGACGCCTGCTACACGGTAGAAGTATTAAGGCATACCTTATTTTGGCTATTTTGTTTTCTGAATGACGGGCTCCTTATTAACCCCAAATCGTCGGAAACAGGTCATTTTTTTTTTTTTCCATGATTATTATTGTCGTCGTGTACCTAGGCCATGGGGATGTTTCACCCGTCGGTGTATCAGTTTTATTTCTCTCCATATCTCGTTTCGTGGGAGGGACATGTCTTGAGCTCCCAAATTGAGGAAACCGCAGAAAAAACATTGGTGCGCCCCTCGAGATGTAGTAGCACGCGTCGGTGGGACGTTTTAACTTAATTAAGTAAAAAAATCGTCGGAATAGATATCGCCATTTTGTTTTTGATAGCATGTTTTTCTTTGTTTTTGTTTACCTAAGCCATGAGATCTTATTAATCGGGTAGTCCCCCCCCCCCTCCCCCCCCCATACATACGCCCACCCACACATACATACATACGTACGTTTATACAAATAATCGGAAATATGCTTTTTTTTCGCATGATTCTCGTTGAATACCTAGGCCGCGGGATTTTTCATCCGCGATCAAGCAGGTTTATTTGGTGCCAATCAGTTTTTGGGAGAGGTCAACATTTAGCTCCCAAAATTGAGGAACTTCGTTGCAGAAAAAATAGTGATGGTGTGCAGTTCTAGATCGTAGCACGCGTCTTGATCGGGTGGTTCGAACGCATGCCCCGTCGAGACGTCATTTTTCGGGTGATCGAGATGATGAGATGTTGAGCTCCCCCCGTGTTAGGAACCCAGAAAATTATTAGAATCTGCTCCACCCCTACACTGCGGGACGGCTACCCTCTTCTGCAAACGCATGCTAAAATATTGATAGAGTAAGTAGCACGTTTTGGACGCGTGCTAAGGTAGAGATATTAAGGTATACCTTTTTTTGGCGGAAATGGTTTCTAAATTACGGGGGTCCTTTTATCGACATTTTTTTTTCGTGATTCTTCGCGTTTCATACCTAGGGCTGCAATAGGATTTTTTCATCTGGCGTACGTCGTTAGCAGTGTTTTATTTTCTCCAAAACCAGCTTTTTTGGGAGAGGTCTTAAGCTCCCAAATTGAGAATCACCTCAGAAAAAAAGTGGTGTGCACACCTCTTTAGTAAAACGGGTCTTTGGCTGAAACGCATGCATTCTGTACGACTGCGCATTCTTGACCCAAATCCGCGGTGTGGAAATTTCGTTTGTTTTACTTTTTTCGCAATATTTTTTGTCGTGTAGATATACCTGCTGGGCCATGGAGGATGATGGTTTATGTTCATCGAGTATATATACTTTTTGGCATCGATTGTCCCAATCGGTTCTTTTGGTGAGGGGTGAAAATAGAGCTCCTCCTCAATCAAGTAGAATGAGAAGCCTCAGTCTTGAACCAATCGGCGAACCTCTCCCCGTAGGGCATCATGCCTCTGCATTTCTCCACTAATATGTACATACTGCTGTGCGCTCATTCAGGGTTGTACGTACGCTACCGCGTTTTAGAGTTGTCACGCGTACCGGTGATTTCCGGTGATCACCAAGGCCATGGCGGGGGGGGGGGACACCTTCTACTGTGGCTCATTTATCATCGGATAAGACCCACACGCTTGCGCGAGGATATCTCCTGTTATTATTGCTGTGTGTGCTTTTTTTGCGGCCTCAACTATTATATTAGCTGTCAGATTTTGTCCCCCTCAGGAACGGGTTTTATAGTTTCCGCGCACAGACTGACTAAAGACACCCTGTTGACCCTGATAGCTACACTGTAGTTGCAAGGGGGAGTCGCCGACCTATATCTTTAATGAGGGCACACAACCCGCAATACGCGCGATCGGAGTATCACACACAACAGCTTGCAAAGACGAGTTTCGACAAAATATTCGGTGTCACAGCTAGCTGGAGTGTATTTTAATTTTTTATGATATACGTCTGCTACTATAGGTCGTGCTAACAAACGATGTTGAAATCCGTTTGGAGAAGGTGCTGGGCCACTCGCGCGAGTAGCCTGAACTTGGTAATGCAAACGGGGGGTGCCTTTCCTGCCGCAGGCAACATCGATTCGGTCAGATTAAATAACTGAATATGGAGGCGTGCTGCTGTAGGGGTGGCGCATTCTTTTTCTGTGGCCACTTGAATGTGGTAAGGTAGTAACCCTGGGAGCCTATGAAGGCGAAATATCTAAATACTAGAACATGAAATAAAGGGGTTCACACATCCCTTTGAAGGGAGTGACGAACGTGGGACCTGCCTAGTTGTTAGGGAGACCTGCGCAAAGGGTGGCCTGTGTCTGTAAAATCCCCCTTAATCTTATTATAAATGTGCGCGCTATACCTCTGCTTGTCCAACAAAGCCAATGTTTAAAGCACAAGACGCATACGAGTACGGCAGAGGTGCACCGTTTTGTGTGTGTTTTCTGCAAAAGGCTCTCCCCGCTTGAGGAAGCTGTACACCTCACCGTGTAAAACAATAACGTTTTGGGTGAAGCGAAAGGGCAGAGACCCGCGCGAAACAAGCCCTGGGGCGAAGTCATAATAAGACTGTTGATTGTCCTCATGAACATGACGGTTATGATCCATCATATATTATGGAGTTCCGTATGTTGGTAAGGGATTCATGTATAAGGTGTAAGGGGACTGTTTGGCCGGATGTTTTCCGGCATGATTTGCCATGAGCTGTCACTCGTAGTTTTGCTCCATATGAGACCGAGTCAGGCTCGACGGCTGGATAATATAAGAGTTCTGTGTCACCGTCTGGAGTCATCGTCACGCCTTCCCGCGCCAGCTACGTGTACACCTTTAGAGATCTATCAACAAAGACAAAAGCAAAATAATCGTTTAACAAGGAAAAAAAAAAACAGATCTCGTCACCCTGCCACACGAGATTTTGAATCAATGGGTGTCTCCTCGTCACGTTCTGATCTCGTTTATCACGTTCTGACTATCTCGTTTAGGGCCGAAAGGTGCTGTTTCCGCTGCATCTCTATTTTATTGCGCGTCACCGTTCGTTGCAATCTAAGACCGACACACTGACTATTAGAGATCAAAGCTACAGGGTAGGGGGGTGCTCCCAGTTGTCATTCTACCGGGTTTGAGACTATCATCCTCGCGCGAGTGACTCTGTACCTCACTTGGCGAAGACACGTTCGGCGATTTGTTTTGTGCAGAGCTTAAACGTGTACCATCCCGTTTCGTGTTAACATCGGACGCATGCTACGACATATCATAGAGGTATCATTTTTCGTTTGTATTGTCTGAAATGGTTCTCTGAATGACGGAGCTCCTTAACCCAAAACCGTCGAAAAAAGCTCTATTTTTTTTTTTTGCATACATATGATTCTCGTGTTAGTGTGCCTTGCTTGGTCGAATAAATGGGGAGCGCCAGTAGTGTGCCTTGGTCATGGGGAGTTTTTCGTCCGGGAGTTTTTCGTCCGGTAGTCAGGGGTTTTGTTTTACTCCAAGCCAGCTTTTCGGGGAGATGTCTCATAAGCTCCCAAATTGAGGAATCTCAGAAGAAAGAAAAAGTGGTGGCGAGCCCTCCTCTATCTATCGTAGCATGTGCGTCATCGAGAATGTTAAAACAGCACGAAAAAGCCTGAGACACTGCAAGAAACAGGGGGGGGGGGGGTGTCAACCGCGCGAGTGACACCGAGCCACTTGAGAAAAAAAAAGTGCCCTAAAAAGGGGGTCATCCAACCCGCCCCCCTACCGTGGGATGGCTCTGTAGTACCTCAATGAAAATACCACACGTTTTCTATGGGCGATTGTTTCGGAGCTGCGTGGTAGCTACTACTACGGAGATCCATTATCATTTGATGCCTATGGGGTCATAACTCTGTCGATTCTTCATCGATATAACGGTGAACGATAGCTTGGATTGTTTGCGTAGGCCGTACGGTCACGGCGCGCGCGCAATATATATATATAATTGAGCTGCCCCACACGCCCCCCCCCCCGTCCCAACCCCCCCCCCCCCCATGATAAACTGGTGCATTTTTTTTTTTTTTTCCCAAAACCGTCAGATTTATCCCCTTGAAAGGATTGATAGCTTACACGCACAAATTGCCCCACCGTCCGCCCCCCTCCCCCTTCCCGCCCCCCCCCTCCAACCCCGCTCGCTTTTGATCGAAACCAGGCCCCCACGTCCTTCAAAACTCCGCCCCCCCCCGCACCGGTTATTCGACTTGCAGGATTCACTTGATAAAAGGATACATTTTCCTCTACAGCTGTCAGATTTTGTCCCCCTCAGAAACGGGTTTTATAGTTTCCGCGCACAGACTGCCTAAAATCACCCTGTTGACCCTGATAGCTACACTGTAGTTGCAAGGGGAGTCGCCGACCTATATCCTTAATGAGGACACACAACTCGTAATACGCGCGATCGGAGTATCACACTCAGCTTGCAAAGATGAGTTTCGACGAAATCTTCGATCTCACAGCTGGAGTGTATTTCCATTTTTTATAATATATATATAGACTATATCACGTTCTCTGGCCGAGATATTGCGAAATTTGTTCGAGAAATTTCCGGTGATTTTTTTTTGCAACATGATAATAAGGCGTTTACCCCCTTGTTAACAATGAATCTCCGTGATAGCCGTTCACTCCATTGCGGATTGATACCTCAAAATTTTTAACAGCATGGTGTGTGCGAAATGCTTCATAGTCCGCGAAGAGAACAGGAGGGGTCACTCACACACACGAGTGACCCCGAGTCACCTTTTGCAAAGAAAATGCTCCAAGAGTTACCCCTTACTGTATGTAGCCCCCCCCCCCCCAATCAATTGGATGGTATAGGTCATGAGGATCACCTGACTCGCTCGCCATTTCAGCAACCCGATCTCTTGTGTGGTTGTGTGCTCTGATCTTCTTCCGCCGTGATACCCTATTATATAGTCTAGCCAGGTTCCTTTTTGGCCTCAGATCTTTGGTCTATTCGTACTGTTTTGTTCTGGTTCTGTTTTTCTCTTGTTTGGCTCTATTGTTTGGACTCGAACTCGTCGTTTTTTTACCCAGCACCTGTGGGCATCCCGCATATCTGTATTGAAACAAACGCCGAATTCAAATCTTTTTTGTGGTGACGCGGATGACGTTCTCTGTCACGACAATAAGCAGTCTTCGCGGCCACATAGTAACGTGCAGGTGCCTGGGTCAGACTTCAGGACGGACAGTCAGTGTGGATCCACGCAATGTGCCTTCATGCAGCTTTTGTTATCGTCGTCGGTTACAACGAAGGGTTTAATTTACGCGAAGACGGCACACCACCACCCACAAAAAGCGCTCCGTGACACCACAAAAATTGTTTGTCCCCAGGACGGGGAGTCGGTAGTACCGGTGGTGGATGCTTGATGCTATGGGCTGCGACCTACACAATATATACCCCCACATAATGCTTGCCTCCTGTATCCATGCCATATGCATGCGTAGCCCATACATTCACAATATACTATACTGGGTGCGTGCTGTGGCTGCCGTTGTTGGGTGGATATAACGGTTGAGAACATGGGGATGACACGAACGGCCCTAGCAAGTGTACCGACCTTTTTTTAATTAGGTATTGCGAATTCGATGCGAGTGGACGAGGGAAGAAAGAGCTGGAATGTTCTCGTTTATTGAAGTCACGTACCGTTGTTGGGAGGGGGGAGAAGAGCCTGGCTCAGTGACACTCCGGATTTGAGTCACGTCTATGGAGGGAGAAGGAGACATGGACAGGGCGAATTATAATAGAAGGGATAAACAACATAAAATCTAAAAGCAAACCTGTCACTCACCAACTACGACATCATGATACAACTTCTAACGTACACGTGTTCTGACGCCACATCGGGGTACAACCGAAAACCTTGTTCTGTTCCGTAAAATTGACCTTCGAATGATCACAAATTATACGTCTGAGTACCGCCCGTAAAATTTACCAAAAAAAAACGCGCAATCGAATTGACCAACGCGGCTAGGCCCCATTCGATGCGAGTCGACCACGGAAAAAAGGGCTGCAGCGATAATTCTCGCGATACAAATGAAGGATCATAGCGTAGTGGGGAATTGGAATAAGAGCCTTCCCTTAGTAGTGACTCCGGGTCTGAATTACGTCTAGGGAGAGAGAAGGAGAAAGAAAAAGTGCGAAGGTAATAGAAGCGCGATGGGCAAAAACGAAAATGCGTCGCACACGATGAAGACCGACGAACCAAGACAATCACTGCACAACTCCGCGCGCAGACGAGCAGACACCATGTATGTGAAGGGCGGCCAAGCCGATACGCCAACTGTTAGTTGTTGTTGCCATTCATTGCATTAACCCATTCTTAAAATTTTAGAACGCGTGGGCACAGGACATACTACGTACTCCCTAGCTTTGTGGAGTTTACGAATACGTCGCAGGAAAATGTATCAGTGTCGGAAGGTGTCCAGCAGAGTTTCCTTAATCGCGACCCAGTCGCCGGTGCTTTCAAGGAAGTCGGTGCAGGGGTGGGTGGAGCACTGGTTAGCTGCAGCAATTCGCAGCTTTGTAGCTGACTGATTCTACGATAGCCCGCCAAAAAACTCAGCGATTGTCTTTAACGAAGACGTTACATGGCTGCTCGACACAAGGAAGGATGGATTACATATAAAAAACATATATTTACGGATATTCTAGTTTACAAAATGACTATCGAACGGTGAAGTCGGGGTGGCAAGGGGCGCCGCATTTCAGGAGATACGGCCGGGCAGCTGGTTTCGAAACCGGCGATTTCTTGAAGAAAAGTTGGGGGCGGGCTGCCGCAGAACGACTAGTTTTATGTATGCCGACGACACGGCAGGCGGGGCTGAGCATTTGTATGCACCCCTTCGAGTGTCTACGAGCTATGCACCTCTACCGAATATACTACTATCATTGCACCAATGTACCCTTGGTACCAGGTCCAAACACGACCAGAAGGCTGTAGGCCCTACACTAGCCCGAACGCCATTGGGGGTGGGGTCAGGATGTGCGTAAAATATACAACACTTTGGGCAGGGGTGCATGGCTTATACGCACCCCTAGGGCTGTGCATATTTTTTTCATAGGGGGGTGTGTGCCTCCCGTATAATTTCGAACGGCGCAAAGCAAGTAATGTGATGTCGAGACAAATTTCGCGAAGTAACAGACGACCACGTATTAAGACTGAAAGCTTGCATAAGCTTAGCTAGCCACTCGATGGAGCGGCCCTTGGGAGCCGCTCAAGAAGTAAAAGAAACTGCCCCCTCGATCGTCGACGTTTGGTCTATGATTGGTTCAAGTGTAATCATCACAGGGTAGGTGGGTGGGTACGTTGTGCTGTACATATATGTACAGCGGGGGCCCGCCACCTGCTTTTGGACAACCTGTCTCGCAGCATTGAGACGACGGGTAAGATCGCTGGACACGTGGTGTCGCCATGTCAGCGAAGCCAGCTACATTACTAGTCTATGTCCGTGAAAAAGCAGGGCACAGCTCCGGCAACTGCCCTATGCCCCCCAAGAGCAACACCGGAGAATACCTCAAGCAGGGCAAGAAGGACGGCAATAAGAAACGGTCTGGAGCCGAGATCGAATCCGGGGGCGGGGGCGGCGATGGGGGAAACGTGGTGCTCCGTCCACATGTCTACGACCCACAAAACGACGCTTCCTGTTACCATTAGGGAGCGTCAAGCCTACAGGGTAACGGTTTCACCACTGCTGTGCTCGACGACCTCACTCTCTTGATGGTTACGGCGACATGCCAACATTCAGCTCCAACGACGGCTTCGAGAGTGGCTTCTTGTGGATGGCGTTTATTAAAGGTCGGGCATTTCTCCCCAACAACTCCAGAATCACGATGCTGGTAGACAGCGTGGCAACAGAACACCTCCTGGATGACAAGCTAATCCCTAGATTGAAGGATCGGGTGTACGACCACGCCCTGCTCGATGTACCTAAGACAATCGTGACTGCTGGCAACAAACAAGCTACGGTAAACTGCAACCGGCATCCTCTACGGCACTGTCGTTGACCAGACCGGCAAGAGAGGCCGCGTGTGGTCTCCCAGCTTGGTTGTTTCAGTCTTGGGGGCGCAACGTCTTCTCCTCCCACACGTGGCAAATAAAGCGGGGGGTCACCACCATCCTCGAGAAAAGCAACCCCCACCTGCGGTCGTTGTGCCGTTGCAGCAGCGAAACGAGGAGTTGGGTCTGATCTCGTTTGGACGGGAGATCGATAGTGGCGGCGAGCCTTCATCGCTTGCGATTTCCAACGCGCTAAATGTCTTTCCTGGGGTTGCACCGCCTACTTTGACTGGGGTTGCACAGGATGCACAGCACCGCGTGTTCGTCAGTGCAAGATGTGCTCCAACCGCCGAGGGCACCTTCTCCGAGGGCACCTTCGAGGTTGCGTACGACGAACTCACTCCTGCTCCGATGTTCAATCTCACGGAGAGAGCTCCTCGAGCAAACGGGAACTCCCTGGATACGTGCGTGAATTTCGCCGACACTGAGATAGATCCAATTCCGGTCTCGGAGCAGGAGACAATCGCAATTTATCACCAAGATTCCCTCCGCAGAACGACGTTACCCTGGACCCTTGGGGCCTGTGAAGTCATCGGGGCATCAGCGCTGGACATCACTGCTTTGCCATCGCAAATCGGAGCATCACCACCTGGGGCCACTGGATCGCCATCGCCTGGGCTTGCCTGAGTGACTGCATCTTCTGGGATCGCTGGATCAACAAAATCGTGGGCCGCCGGAGCACCAGCTGGATTAACAGCATCATATTTGCGGGTGGTCGAGATTACAAAGAGCTGCAGTCAGTATCGGGTTACGAATTAGATTGAACAAGTTCAGGAATTGCTGCAGTCGATGTTGAATTGTAATTTTTGACGAGGTTACCTGATCGAGGGGTCTTGTTAGTGAGCGTACTTGCCTAAAGCAGCACGAAGCCAGTAGTCTATCGAGTCGCAGGCGATTAGCATGGTGGTTTATAACACGCAGAAAGTAGCATGTTGTGCTGCCTAACCGTAGACATGCCAATGCAGCCTATCTACTGGGGTATGGTGCGGTAGACGGAAATGCGGCGAAATACGAACAGGAACAATCTGGAATAAAGAGCGGGCTGTCTTCCAGAAGTACGAGAATAGCCGATAAGCATATATATCGCATGAAGTTGTGAACAGGTCTGGAAGGCTATCCTTATGGAGAGCGGAACGTATTACGTTGAGCGCCGGAAAGCTTAGATTCTTTAGGAACAGCACCAAGAACGGCTGAAAGTTGAACTTTCTAGACGAGTAGGTTTGAGCTGTTAGCAGAACGCTGAGACGCCCCCCTTCGGTCACTCCCATCATACTTCAGTTCGGCCATGAATCGGCTCAAGCATCAAGATCTTCTTCCTTTTTTTGAGTCACCACCGTTGTTGTATACTTTCCGGCTCAATCGACCCGTGGTTGAAGGCTGATACGACCCTCAACCATCTTCCGAAACAGCCGTGGTAACACGTGTCTTCCCTCTTGGCCACCACCAGCACTTAGGAAAGACGTTCTGTCTCGAAAGGGATAATGTACTAAAAATTTGTGACTAACGGTCAAATGCCCAAGTCTGGGAAGTGTTAAGGGAAGTAAAGGAAGGGTGGTAGGGGTGCAGCATTTTTTTCCGAGGCTCCTAACCTGATCGGAGGAAAAAACAATGTGCTATTATGACGCATGCTACGATAGAGGTAGCACTTTTTACCTATTTGTTTTCTGAATTGTGACGGGGCTCGTTAACCCAAATTCGTCGGAAATGGGCAAAATTTTGCACGATTCGTGTTGTGTATCTAGGCCATCGGATAGTTTCATCCGGTAGCACTTCTATTTTTCTCTTGAGCGGTGTCTGGGAGAGGTCTTAAGCTCCCAATAGAGGAATCTCAGGAAAAAAGTGTTGCACCTCTAACGCAGCACGCGCCTTATATATTGTACGACTTTTTTTAAGAAATTTCGTATTATTATAAAAGTTAAATTACACTCCAGCTGTGAGATCGAATATTTTGTCGAAACTCATCTTTGCAAGCTGTGCGTGATACTCCGATCGCGCGTATTACGGGTTCAACTTTGTTTTATAGTCGTACGTACGTACCCGATGAACAACCCCGCATGGCCCAGATATATAACGAAAAACATGTTACATATATATATCCTTCGTTTTGTCGATTTTGGGCGAAAGAGCCCCATCATTCACAGACCATTTCAGACCAAAAACGTGCAACGAAGTACTGCCTCTCCGCCCCCCCCCCGTCCCCCTCCGCCCAGTGTTTATCTACGTTTAATTTGCTATTACATGCGACGTGACCCAGACGGCGTACACATGTTCAGGACTCCCAATGAGTAGCCGTATTTGACGTGAAAGCTTGCTATCTCGCGACGTTGCACCGGAGGGAAAGTTAAACATGCCTTGTGCTGTACATAACACGCGCACGCAACAGTCGAGATTCGAACCCCAGCTCACGGCCGCCGACAGGAGGTGCACGTGCGGGTGACAAATCTTTTCCTCGTTGTTGTAGCATTCGTTGAAGAAGCAGTCCGCTCCGCAAAAAACGAACGGAGCTGGTTAGCAACAAAGACGCAAGCTTCGACGACAGAGGTGATCAAGGCTACGATACGGTAGGGGGGTTGCCTCCAATTTTCACCACCGGATGTGAGCCACCCACCACGCGAGTGACTCTGTACCTCAAGGACAAAAACCACGCTGTTCGGCTATTTGTTTTTGATGCAGCCTAGATAACCATCCCTTTTCGTATCAATATCGAGAATGTTAACCAAGCAGCTCACGAAAGAAAGCCTGTGACCGCAAGGAACAGGGGGGGTCACTCGCGCGAGTGACACCGAGCCACCGAAAAAAAAGTGCCCTAAAGGGGGTACCCCCCCCGCTCTACCGTACCATTGGTCCCTGCCGTAGCCTTGGTCGGGTGCATCTGTGGCCCCCCCCCCCCCCCCCCGGTGCACCGCCTTTTTTCTGAGGTTCCTCGTTTCGGGAGCTTAATATCTCTCTCCCAAAAATCGGCTTGGAGCAAAATAATAGACTGCTACATGCCGAATGAAAAATCCCACGGCCTAGGTATACAACGTCAACTATGAAAAAAAACAACACATATTCCCGACGATTTTTGTTTGAGGAATTCCGTAGTTCAGAAACCATTTTTAACGAAAAGTGCTACCTGGTACTTCTAGCGTAGCACGTGATTCTATGGCCTAGGCCGTGTACAACGAAAAAAAAAGTTGCAAAACAAGAAAGGCTTTCCCGCGTTCTTGGGGTCATCTACATTGTAGTAGTTGGGCCTGGCGGTCATGAACGGTCATGACCCGGCCATGGTCAAGACGCCTCGTCGCTCAGGAATATTTTAGCCGAAAAGTGTGACCAATATCGTACGAGTAGCCTGAATGAAATCCCTGCGGCCGGACTTGCCTTCCCACACATACAGAAAAAAAGTATGTCCAACCTAGACCCACAACAGTTTTCTTGAGATAGTACATTCTATCTCTTGTTTGGTTTGCCCGTTTGTTGTGTGTGTGTGTCCACATTCCGTTTGTTTGGTGCTTCGTTTGGCGTTCGGTACTCGATTACCCAACGTTTTTGTCCATTTTTTCCCCGCGATTTGATGTTTTTCTTCGCCCCGTACTTTGAACGTTGTGATTTAACATATTCTAGTACCTGGCAAGACGCGCTACGATAGAGGCATATGTGTTTTTTGAGAAAATGGTTTATGAACGGTGGGGCTCCTTAACCCAAAAGTGGTCGGAAATAGGCCATTTTGTGTTTTCTTGAATGAAATCTTACTGTTCTGTACCTAGTTGATGGCACATTTTATCCGGTGTACGTAGCGGTTTTGTTTTTTCTTCAAATAAGGTTTTGGGAGATGCATTAAGATCGTAATGTGAGGAACCCCACAAAAAGAAATTGTAGTGCGCACTTCAATCGTAGCACGCGCGTCGTAAGTTGGACCTTTATATTTGTTTTTCGCAAGTAGAGGTATAATAGCCCGACGCGCAGAACTTTCTAGAACGACACCTTTGTTGTGCAGTTCTTAGACAGGTGAACAACGGTGGGTGTTGTTCGGTGGTTCATTGTTGTGGTGAGGGGCGCGAGGAGCGAAGAGCATGCGCTGTTCAGCTGTAGTACTCTAAAAGTGAGCGGTACATATAACACGCGACACACAAGAGTAGCTGTGATTGTTTCGTTCATCACACCTTATGAGACACACATACGCGCACAAGGGGCCCGATCTGAGACCGCCAACAAAAGCTTGCGAACCCTCCAATTCCCACGGTGCTCAAAAACTTAAAATACAGGGACCCCTTGTGAGATGGCTGAACCCGGATTACTCGACCGCTGCCGCCGGCCCACCACCACACGCATGCAACCTGACAATATAGTTGCCAACATGACGCACGCTACGATAGAGGTATACCGCCTCCGTTTTTTTCTGCGGGGTGATCATGTAAGGAGCAGCTGGGTATACACCTCAACCATCCGCTGACTTAATGAAACGAAAAAGAAAACGAACGAGTCATCCCACGGTAATGGTTGCAGTTGTTGGATTAACTAATAGTGTGCTTGTCCGGGACTGGGCTCCTCAAGTGAAGAAGTAGCGGTCAGTCATTAGTCAAGTAATTTCACGAGTACATTTGTTTTTTTAGGACTAAGGCATGAAAGCTCGGTCGGGTTGCGCGAACGTATGCCTTCGAAGTCATTCTTCGGGCGCGACAAATGAGCTCCTCATGGGAGGACCTCAGGGACTTATGCCGCACCCCTGTCGTGCTGTTGCCGAGGCGTGGGGTGACTCGAACCCCGATTAGCAAGCCAACGGGCGGCATGGATATTGAACGTAAAAAGCACACGACATCTCGCAGCGTTGTTGGATAGTTTCCCCAGTTGAGAGCCACACGTCGGGCGAAAATATTTTCGGAAAAGTTTTCTGCCCTCTTGTCGTACGTACCACTGACCACCACCGAGGTCCAATGAAACGCGTCAGATCCTGCTGCGAAAGCTCCTCGAAGCAGCGACGACTGAAATTAGTGCGAAACATACCTGCCAATAATTCTCTTCTTGTTCGTTATTTCCTTTTTCCTCTTTCCTTTTCCTTCACCCGTGATATGTTTCCCTTTGTTTATTATTTAAATGTGTGTTTCTCTGAACTGCGAGACCCTTTTGAATACTTTTTGGTGTGATTTTGTCCTTGAGTGTTCCCTCCCGCGCTGTTTTCCGCAGGTTTGCCGTTGCATCGTTCACACGTGATGACCAGCCAACTATGCTCCGTTTGCGATGCATACCTATACCCCTGCCCTCTTGCTGGTGATTCCTTCTGAAAATGGCTTGAGAATCACCCTCTGCTGCCACCGGCCCACAATCGACTGTGCCTGCTGCCTGCGACGGGTATTTCTTAGCTTGCTAGCTCTCTAGGATGAGGCATCGGCACGTGCACACGGGGTGCGCAGTGGGTGTCGAGGGGTGGAAATAAAACCATTGAAGGTGAACAACACACGCACAAACACCCTTTCTGAACAAAGACATGACAATGCGTGGGTCAGCATCAAGGTTTTTTGTTGCGTGGTAGCGGCGGGCAGCCGTGATGATAGCGGGACACGTTCCAAAACCTCTAGGCGGAGCGATGGAGGACAGAGAAACAGAACGCGACCCCGACTGATTCTACGATGGTCCCCCCCAACTTCTCTTCAACGAAACAACCGATTTTGCATCCAAACCCCCGGTAGTGTCTTGCGAAATACAGCACCTTGCCACGCCGACGTCATCGTTCGATAGCTCTTCGCAAATATGAAGCTAAAGGAAGATTACTATGCATAACAATAGCATCTTTTTCCCCGTGTCGAGCAGCCGTGAAACGTGTGATGAAGAAAATCGCTTGGTTTTGAAGGGGGGGTATCGTAGAATCAGCCCCTCCCCCTCCGTTTTTGGAGGGCCAAACCCGATAGGCTAAGATGAAAGGTGGAGCAAAGACAGCAGGGTACAGTATTTTAGACCAAGGCTACGGCATTATTAGGGGGTATGTTACGATGGTGTTACGATATAGGGTAGAGTATGTTAGACCAAGGCTACGGTATTAGTAGGGGGGATGTTACGAAGGTGTTATGATGTAGGGTACAGTATGTTAGACCAAGGCTACGGTATTTGTGGGGGGGATGTTACGATGGTGTTATGGTATAGGGTACAGTATGTTAGACCAAGGCTACGGTATTAGTAGGGGGGGTGCTACGATGGTGTTATGATAAAGGGTACAGTATGTTAGACCAAGGCTACGGTATTAGTAGGGGGGATGTTACGATGGTGTGTTATGATATAGGGTACAGTATGTTAGACCAAGGCTACGGTATTTGTGGGGGGGATGTTACGATGGTGTTATGGTATAGGGTACAGTATGCTAGACCAAGGCTACGGTATTGGTAGGGGGGATGTTACGATGGTGTTATGATATAGGGTACAGTATGTTAGACCAAGGCTACGGTATTAGTAGGGGGGATGCTACGATGGTGTTATGATATAGGGCACAGTATGCTAGACCAAGGCTACGGTATTAGTAGGGGGATGTTACGACGGTGTGACGATATGGGGTACAGTATGTTAGATCAAGGCTACGGTATTAGTAGGGGGGATGTTACGATGGTGTTATGATATAGGGTACAGTATGCTAGACCAAGGCTACGGTATTGGTAGGGGGGATGTTACGATGGTGTTACGATGATGTTACGATAATTTTATGATATAACCCCATTTTCACTACCCGGTTTTCGCCACTCGCATCACTGTCTCTCAATATTCCTGGCTGACGAGAAGACTTAAGGCTGTTTTACTTGGCGCAACGCAGCCTACCATTTCATTGCGGATTCTTATCGAGACATTAATACAGCACGAAAGCTCAAGACTGGAGAGGAACAATAGGGTAATTCCCGCGCGGGACCCCCAGTCACGGCAAGAATCTTCTTCCAAAAATGACCCCCTACCGTATAGCTTTGCCCGACACTAAGCCCGAAGTAGGAAATGGTGCATACGCTCCATGATAAATGGCTTGCCTTAGGGCCAGTTTACACAACTAAAAAATGTATTCAATTTTGGAAAATAATTTCTGACTTGAGATTTTATGTCGCGAAAAAAGCTGATTTGCTGGAAGTCCTACTGAGGAAGGGGCGCATTGTTATCCAAACCTGCGAGGCATCGGAACATAACGCAGCAGGTCACACACCGCCATGCTGATGAACACCGACGATGGTGGACGAGAGCGACGGTTTGCGTCGTCTCGTGCACGCCCCCGCCAGTCTCTCCTGTCTTTTGACGGCCCAGTCTAGGAAGCCATCACGCTCAGGATCTATAGGTCGGGCGGAGGGAGCCTCAAGGCGCCGCGCACGGAGCAGCGACGGCGATGAAGCTATTGAACTACTTGAGCGAACACTCGTCGTGTTGCTGGATCGTTGGGTCGGTTTTTGTCCTGCTTGGCCGAGCGAGCTGGTTGAAAATATGGGGATCGGGGCCGGACGCTTGCTACGATATAGGTTAGAGGTAGAGCACGCGTCTCGGATGAAACGTTTTCAGAACGACGGTCTGGGCCTTCTTCACACATCCATAATAACTCGTCGGAATTTCTTCGTCGTCCTTTTTCGATCGTGTTCCTTGAACACCTAGGCCATGGGATTGGTCATCGAGTAGCAGCCCCTTTTTTCCCCAAGTGAGGTGCTCTAGGCGAAATACATTGCACCTCTATCGTGGCCTTCGTCGTCGTCGCCAGGATGTGTCTTGAGCAGCCACCGCCGGGTCCAGGCGCGTGCTACGATAAGAGGTGGTATGGCACTTTTCGTCTGAAATGGGTTCTGAAATGACGGGGCTCCTCAAACCAATATCATTAGAAAACAGGCATATTTTTTTATTGCATGATTTTCGTTGTATACCTAGGGCATGAGGATTTTCGTCCCGTAGACGCGCGCTACGATAGAGGGAGCACTTTTCGTTCAACTGTTTGTCTGGACAACGGGGCTCCTTAAGCTAAAATCGTCGGAAAGAGGTCAGATTTTTTCTTGAATGGTTCTGGTCGTGCCCCTTAAGCCATGGGATTTTTCACCCGGTGTAGCAGTTTTGTTTTTCTCCATATTAGGTTTTGGGAGAGGTCCTTAAGCTCCCAAATTGAGGAACCCAAGAAAAAAAAAACAAGTGGTGCACCTCTATCGCAGCATCGGTCCGTAGCAGTTTATTTTTCTCCTAATCACTTTTTTTGGGTTAAGAAAGGCTAAGAAGGGACGCGTGCTACGGTAGAGGTAGCACTTTTCGTCTCAAACGGTTTCTGAAATGACGGGGCGAGCTCCTTAAACCAAAATCGTCGGAAAAAGTAGACCATTTTTTTTTCATGATTCTTGCTGTGTACCTACCAGGCCATGGGATTTGTTCATCCATCCGGTAGCAGACTTGATTTTTCGCCAAATACAGTTTTTGGGAGAGGTCTCGAGCTCCCAAACCGATGCAGCTCGGAAAATAAGCGGCGCATCTCTATTGTAGGCACGCGTCTAAGAAGGGCACGTCTAAACCCCTTCCTGAAGTGAGATACTACCCAGGCTACGGTAGGGGGGTCCCCTTTTGGGCCTTTTATTTCAGTGGCCAGGGGTCACTCGCGCGAGTAACCCTTTGTTCCTATGCGATATTACGTATATTTCATGTGCTACATTGGCAAAATTAATTCGCAATGCAAAGGTGATCTAAGCTGCGCCGAAACAAGTGCCTAAACCATCTTCAGCTGTGGGATACAGAGCCACTCGTGCGAGTGGCTCGCACGCACCAGTGAAAATGGGGGTACCCCCCCTACCGTAGCCTTGGTCATTTTACCCCAGAAGAAAAAAAACTTGCATACACCTACATTGTACATAGCACGCGTCGTCACGTTGTCTTGCGGTCTGCAGGCGTGTGGGCGCGGCTATTTTGGCCCCGGGTCGCCTCTCGTTGAGGTTCACACGCTCAATCGCCTCGTTCGTTCGTGGCCGTCGACGCCTCCGACAGCCATCGCGCCCAGGCTTTCCGGGTGTGTTGTCCAACCGCCGAGCCTGAAAAAAACGTCGAGCCAACTCCCAAATGAATTGGGTTTCATTTTCATGCAAACACACAACAGTTTGGGACCTTGTTTCTTATGTCCACTTCCAATTTCATAAATGAATGGCGAAAATTATGCTCTTGGGCGCAGGTCCGCAATATTTTTGTTTACTAGACCCATTAAATCCCAGTTGGATCACGCGTTGCTTTCTATTAATAATTGGGTTGTTTAAAATCATTGGGACTGGCTCTTACTGTATTGACTATATTGTCTTTTTTTGTTCACCTTTATACT
Organism: Undaria pinnatifida; assembly: GCA_012845835.1. Lineage (NCBI taxonomy): Eukaryota > Phaeophyceae > Laminariales > Alariaceae > Undaria > Undaria pinnatifida. The sequence continues at coordinate 1,720,964 of JABAKD010000018.1, read as the reverse complement.
ATACTCGGAGTCCGTTCTTTTCCACAAACTTGGGAAGGGCCAGTGGCCTCACGTCCCTCAAGGGTTGGTGTGGACACCCGTCAGGAATAGGGCTCCTTCGAATGGTAATTTTCTCAAAAGCCTGACGAACATGATCATGCGCGCTCTCCTCTTCGACGTGCGTTCGTGAGAATAACTTACTCCGATGCTGGGGCGGGTGGGTGGGTGGGTGGGTTGTGTCTTCTCAGGCTTCTCCTGCCTTGTCTCTGTTTTTTTCGGTGTTCACAATAGATTGTGCATGCTAGAGCGAGGTCCGACTCGTTTTAACACTGCCTTACCCCATTGATTAGAAACCTTTGGGCTCGGGATTCTCGTATCATTCCTGGCATCGGTTCTGGTCTGTACAGTTGGTTGTATACTCCGAGTCTGTTCTTATTCTTCAGTATTTTGGCATGGACCAGTGGCCTCACCTCCCACGGCTGGTGATTCCACCGACTGATTCCACAATAGCCCCCCCCCCAAAAGCCAGCGATTATATTTAACGAACGTTTCATGGCTGCTCAACACGCGAGGAAGGATTATATGAAGAATGAAATTTCAGACATTTTCTTGTTTTATGCACAAAGGATTATCGAACGATGACGTCGGTGGGGCACGCGGGGCACGGCATTTCAGGAGATACGGCCGGTGGAGCTGGTTTCGAAACCGGGGCGATTTCGTTAAAAAAATGTTGGGGGGGCTCTACCTGCCGTCGAACGACTTCACCCTCCCTTACTAACTCGGCCTTTTGGGCCTGGGCCTGTGTTGTTCTTCGCCTATGTATGGTTTATCACGGACGTTTCCCATTCCATACTGCTTACAGACGGAATATCATTTCTGTCTTTAATAAAGTATACCGGGTAGGTTGTTTTCCGCACGCCTTCCACGGATTGCTCTGATCGCTGAGCGTGGATTAGTTACATTTCCTGTACTCGGATTTCGACCATACCCTTGCCTCCTGAGCTGGGCGCTACGACCTCCATCAGCTTCATGTGATACTACTATTAATAATAGGCCGTCTCTTGAGTTCTTTCCTGCATGTGCTCTTCATAAACATATTCGTGTCGCCGACTCTTCGGCTGGAAACACGGGAGACGCCCCTGCCCCGCTTGGCGGCATGAAAGCCTCGACCATTGTCGTACCTCGACCGTCCTGTTACCGTTCTTCGTTTGCACTCGTTGCCAACAACCTGTTTACTTGCGCGGGTGAAATAGAACACCGCCCATCTCTACCAAACGTTGTACTCTGAGAGTTTTGCGGGAAATACGCGCACCTGGGATAATGTCCCAACCGGCGTGGAGTGTCCCACTGACACACCCTGCTGTTGGGATTTTAGTTGGGCATAAATCCGTTTGACCATTTGCAAAAGGTTAACCAATAGCTTACCCAAACTAAGCCTTATAACACTCTTCCCCCCCCTGAAACGGCGGGATAGTAGGTCGGCCGGATACATGGGCGGACCTGTCAATTATCCAAGCCGTTTCATTTCCTGGGTATACCGGGGAGAGTATTTTTCAAGTTCGAGACATGGGGAAAGCTTGGAAAAGTTTATTATGGTGGATGTTGGATTTAAACCCACGACCCGAAAAACCCATGTCCAGCCGACGACGCCATTTTTTAAGGTATTAGTGGGGTATTAGTCCGTTTGACCACTTGCAAAAGGTCAACCAATAGTTTGCTCGAACTAAGCCTTATAACACTGCTCTACCACCAAAACCGGGCACTTCAAGACACCTTCTCTTCCCTCGTACAAAACTCTGACGAGGTTAGTTGACTCGGCACGCAAAAAAAAGGTTTTCCCCCTTGAAAGTGAAGGAGAAGTACCGCTCTGGTTAGGTAGTAGTAGAATACGTTGCATGAGCGGGATACTGAGAGATCTCGTCGTGTGGGGTGCTGAACAAAGCTCTGAAATGTTGAAGTCCGGTGCTAGGAGCAATTTCTCCATCGGAAATGGGACTCGCTGGAGGCGCCACCTGGAGTTGAGATACGCTTCGGCGTAAATGGCTCTGAAATATGGTTGGTGCATGCGCCGAAAACTGGTTTACGTCACCCTCTCGTGGAAACCCGTTTATTGGTCGCGCTGCTGCCCACATTTAGTTGCCGGCGGTGGCAAGGTGGAGATGGGCAGCCGCTTCAATCACCCCGCTTCGCGAAAGGACCGCGTGGAACACGTCACGGACGGCGTGTGCGAACCTGGGGAAGGTGATAGACGCAGGGGCACACGGTTATTTCGGAGAGAATGCTGATGAAATTGGGGTATTACTCGCCGAAAATGACCAACGAGATTTCTACAAACACGTGAAAGACACGGTCCGGATGGGTGGGAAAAAAAGCGATGAGTGAACGACTCGTTAGGAATGAAGGATGGTACATTGTTGCGGGAAAAGACGTGCATTCCTGAGCGGTGGTTAGGTTTTTTCTGCAGACCCCCCACCACGAAATCTCCTGCGTTCATCCCACCAACATCGAGCGCCATTCTCCAAACGACCGCTCGCGCGACACACCTTGAGATGAACCCACGTTCGATGAAATGCCGGGGGTAGTCCGAAGTATGTATGCCCAAGTAGAAAGTGGCAGGAGCCAGACTATACCGGCCGAATTGCTGAAACTCGACATCCCCTGATCCACTCGCTTTTTTCACAGCATCCTTGTCAATGTTTTGCGAGAACGGGTGCTGCCGCCTCCAGCAACAAGAGATTCGACCATCAAGGCCCTTTGATAATAAAAGAATCGCTTCGATTGCAACAACAGTTGCTGTGGAATTTCACTCGCTGCCCATGCGGGCAAGAGATTGTTGAAAGTCGTTGGATCCCGCCGAAACAACTCCAGCGAACAAAGGGGGGTCCTCCCCGAGAAGCGGTGCCACTCCTCTCCGGCGCGTTCAACGGTGAATCCATGTGTTGTTTGTCGTGCGCGGACTGTAAGAACTCGGACGAGAGAGGGACCTCCTCTGGTACATGTGCTTCATCGACCAGCAGGAAGAGTATAACTGTCGACGGAGAGCTACCGTGAGAAGTGCTCGCGCGCTTAGATGTACCAGGCAAGAGGCTCGCAGGTATCCGCCAGTTCCACGATCGCATGCTGGCTTGCGTGCGTACGGACGACGATGAGCGCTCGGAGTGGCTTGACGTTACACTGGGGGGGACTTCGGCAGGGTTGCGTGCTATCGCCGTTGATGTTTGGCATGTTCTTCACTGCATTATGCGTAGTGGCCGTTCGCTTTGAGCGAGGACGAAGGCATCGTGCCTAGCCTGGTACAACTCGATGACGATGGGGCTGGCAGGGTCGAGGAACCGCTGGCATGCGTGGGGATAGCCGTGTAGGGCTTTGCTTCACGCCGACGATGCCGGAATTGTCGCGAAATCGGCAGAGGGGCTTGCTAAAATGACGACAATCATTGCAACCGTCTTCGAAGCAGCAGGCTTCACCGTTTCGGAAATAATACAGAGACCATGCTGCTGCAAACACGGGACCTTGTATCCCGGGCTCCACCGTTCGTTATCGGAGCAGCGTGACAGATGCATACGGACAACGCAGTCTCTATCCCCCGCCGGCACTATCCGCGAAGAAGCTGGCCTCATGATTTATACCAAGCGACGGGTCGGACTCATGAGGGCATTCCAAAAACGGTTCGGTGCAGAGCTATACGGCATACCGACAGCACGGCTCAAACCTGATGGTCCGCCTGATAAAGACCGACGTGATTGAGACTCCTGCTGTACGGGTGTGTGACGTGGACCCTCAACGAAACTCTTATGACGAACTCAACGTAAATCTCACCTCGGACGTTCTCCCGGGAGTCCTTGGCTTCTAGCGTCGTGCCGACCACACCAACCTCTCGTACGTTAGGGCTCCCAAGAAGGCGAAAAGCGAGAGCATCGAAACGACCACCCGGAAATGGCAGCTCTTTTTCGTTGGGGTAACGGTGCAGCAAAAACGCATGCTTGCTACGATATAGGTAACGCTTTTGGCTATTTTTTTTTTCTGAATGACAGGGCTCCTTAACCCAAAATCGTCGGAAATAGCCTTTTTTTCTTTGCATGGTTCTCGTCATGTACCCAGGCCATGGGATTTTTCATCCGGTAGCAGTTATATTTTTCGCTTAATCCGTTTTTGGGAGAGGTCTTGAGCTCCAAAATTGAGAAACCTCAGAAATAATGAGATGAACCTCTATCGTAGCTCGCGTCCAAAACAAGGGACGACACTACCAAGTCGCGTGATGTTTGGGCAGAAAACTGGCGAAAGCTACGCTAGAGAGGGTACCCCCTTTTCGTCTTTTTGGTTTGATCTGCTTGCCCGAGTGACTCCATACCCCCCATATCACTGAAAAAAAACAGAAAAGAGTGATTTTACGATACCCCCCCCCCCAAGAAAAAAAAAACAGCGATATTATTTATCGAACGTATCACGGCTGCTCGACACATGTACAACAAGAAAGACTATTGAATAAAAAAAGTGTCCGTATATTTATCCTGTGTGCAAAGTGCTCTATCGGTCGATGACGTCGAGGATGTCGTGGGACACCGTATTTCAGGATAGATACGACCGGGATCTGGTTTTGAAACCGGCGATTTCGTTGAAGAAATGTTGGGGGGACTACCGCAGAACGATTGAAAAAGGTATTTGTTTGGCACAGCGTAGCTAACGACTCCGCGCCGGTTTCATACCGCCGACGAAACGGCCCGAAACGATGCATTCTACGATAGAGGTGCGCCTCCTTTTTTTTCTGAGATTTCTCATGTTGGGAGCTTAAGACCTCTCCCATAATCTGATTTGGAGAAAATTAAAACTGCTGACCGGACGAAAAATTCCATGGCCTAGGTAAACGAGAATCGCGCAACACAAAAAATTGTTTTTTTTCCGACGATTTTGGGTTAAGGCAGCCCGGTCATTCAGAAAACAAAACGGCCAAAAAAAGGTACACCTCTATCGTAACGCGCGTCAGATATGGAAAAGAAACAGGGGGGTCACCCGCGCGAGTCATCCCTGGCCACTGCAAAACAGCGGCCCAAAAATGCCCCCCCCCCCTGCTGTAGTCTTGGTCTAAGCCGGTGGAACAAAAAAGGGACCAGGTGGGCCACCCCAACAGACGTGTGCTACGATATAGGTGCACCGATTGTATTTCTGAGGTTCCACTTAATTTGGAAGCTTAAGACCTCTTCCAAAACCAAATTTGGAGAGAAAAATATGCAACTGCTACATATGCCGGATGGAAACTACTATACACGACTCGAGAATAATGCCATAAAAATCAAATCTATTTCCGACGATTTTTGGGTTAAGGAGCTCCGTCATCCAGAACCCATTTCAGACGAAAATTGCTACCTTTATCGTCGCACGCTTCAACAATGCTCCAGAACCCTGGGACACATGACCTCGCCGTCGTTTTCCTATCCACCAAAGGCTTTACGAAAGCCTCCCGGCGGCAGTTTAGAGTTGAAACCGCGCTGTCTGTGGGTCCATGCGACAAAGAAGGCGGGCAAGTGGTACCGGGGGGTCCACGAACAAGCCGAACGGTTGATGGCCAGGTGGCGCGTGGAGAAAGAAAACGAGAGCTCGGAGCACCGAGTACCCCGGACGCGTGACGCACAAAGCCGACAGGGGGAGGGAGGGGTACGCCGCAGGTGAAGGAAGCAAGAAGGGGCCGGCAGACGGGAGAGCAAGGCAGCAACCCCGGCCGAGTAGCAGGTAGAACCTGTCGACGTAACCTCAAGCTACAGCGATCACGTCATTTTTCTTCTTTCGATTGCCCGCTCCACCCCCCTCTGGGGTGTAAACGCATGCTACGATAGAGGCAGCAGCACTCTTTGGCTATTTTTGTTTCTGAATTGTGAGGGGGCTCCTTAACCCAAAATAGTCGGAAAACACGCCCCCTTAGTTTTTGCATGATTCTTGTTGTGTACATAGGCGATGGGATGGTTTCATCCGGTAGAGTGCAGCTTCATTTTTCTCTAAATCAGTGCCTGGGAGAGGTCTTAAGCTTCCAAATTGAGGAACCTCGGAAAAACAGTGCTGCACCTCTATATCGCAGCACGTGTCTGTAACGTCAGCCGATACCGCTGTACCACCACCAAAGCTGGTATGCGGGCTGTTGCTGGAACCGGTTTCCCCCTTTTACCTCTTTTTCATTTTTGCATCTTTTTGTCCCTTTCGTGGTGCCTTTACATCCTGGTTTTTGACTTCTTTTTCCCCTTTGCTTGGCCCTTTCTGTTTCCTTTTGGGTACCCCTGCGGGCCATGGAGGCGACGGCGTCGGTAAGGACACCGCCGTTTGAGATAAACGGTCGGTCTTAACGAAAACATTACTTCGGTTTTCACCGAAAGTTTCGATTCTTCGCGAAATTGAAGTTATTTCGGGAAAGACCTACTGCAGAAAAAACTTCAATCCCGAAGAAACTCGCCTCTTAAGAATAGAAGACACCACCAGGCAGCAATGTCCTCCTAATCCTCTTCTACCTAGTAGTTGCATTCGGAACCCAGTGTTGGTGCTGCCCCGGCTCCGTCTGGGTGGTGTCACTTATCTGTTTTGTTGCTGTATTATTTCTTGGTTTATTTTTTTTATTCGCTATTTTTTTGTTGGTACGGAGTTGATGACAGTATGGGCACTGCTACTGCCACCGTCAGAAGCAGTGCGAAGGTGATAGGCCATTCGGAGATGCTCCTGCTCCTACAGCGGTAGGGTCGTTCGAAACGCTGCCCATGACGTTGGTTGGATGCATGGCGTCATCCGCTTTGTTGCTAGTTGCTGGCTGCCTTCTGTGCTTCGTTGATCGGATTCACATGTGCTTCGCTGTTAGTTAGTGGCTGACGGTTGTCCTCTATCTTCAAATTTTCTCGTGCCGTTCGGTTTCCCGCCTTGTTTCCAAGATAATTCTTTCCTGACGAAGCATTTTCATTTTTCCTCTAATCGTTTTCCGCTTCCCCCGTATTCTATCTGTCTGTTGCAATACCCTGGTGTGCTCCCGGGATTCCACAAACGGGCCGCCGGAGTGTCTCTGCACTCCTCCGGAGCCACGTTGCCCGCCCGAGGAGTGCCCCCCCACTCTTCTGTACGGGTCTGCCGAGAGGGATATCTATATTTCCGCCAGAAAGTATCCCTATACTCCCTCCCGTAACCACGCCTTACGAGGGGAGTGTCTCTGCGTTCCCGCGTACGACAAGGAGCCGACAGAAGGGTGACCCCGCGTGTTCCGGCCGAGAGCAAACAGGCATCCAGGTCCGAGGACAGGGCATCACACCACCTCCCGGTCCCCCCTCCCCTTACATCAACTGCTCGGGAAAAGCCTGCTCTACCCTCAACCGTCTTCCCCACCCCACCCCTCGTGCGCAGCGTTACATGGCACGGACCCGCCGGTCTCATCCCGACCCCCCCCCCCCCCCCCCCCCCCCCCCTCTCGCGCCGCCAGGCCTTGCAGATGGCGACTAAACATGAGAGTGAGTAGGTGGATTTCGAGCCGGCTACCGATGAGGAGGAGAAACCTACGCTCCCGGACGCAACTGCACCAGCCGCTGCGGCTACCGCAGCACCTTCTCCCCCGGCCTACCCTATCCTCGGCGACGCGAGTCTCTCAGCCCCACTGACCCCGGTCGACCTCTGCAACCAGATGGAAGAGGGAAAACGCGTTCTTAAACGACTCCACGACCAGCTGGCGTGCCTCGACAGCGCTGATGCCACCACGCTCGACGAGCAAACCACGAAAACTGAGCGTGACCTAGCTTTGCTCGTTGAAAAACGGGTCGACCTGCCTAACGTAGCAGGCGCCCCGTCCGCCACCACTATGGCACGCCGAACCGCAAGAACCGCACTTGCCAGCGCACCGCCCTCGGGCACAGCGACACCACCCTCGCCCAGCCCGCCCTTCAAGCTGGGCTTCAGTGATTTAACCTTTCATAGACACCTCGATCCGCCAGCTCGTGTCCGATAATGGAATAAGTGACGACGACTAACGGGGCACCATGTTCAGGGCCGCCCACGCCACGAAGGCATACTTCCCCGAACAAACTCTACGGGGAGCACTCGAGAATCTCGGCAGTACCAGGGATCGCGCCACAAGGGGAGCCTTCTCAACCTTGTATATGCTCTGCGCGGTGTTGTCCTGCGCAACCCCGACCGTGAGAGGCCCTCCATACCCACCTATGAACGATACCGAGCATCGAAGGGGAGTACAGGACGCTCGGGCGGACGTATCCCCAGGAATAATCACTTCGATGACAAGGATCCGGACGCTGACAACAACAACAACAACAACAGCAACAACAGCAGCAGCAGCAACGACAGCGTCAAGAACAATCCGACCTCCCGTTCGACAAGAGCAGGCGCTCTTCCGGATCCACGCAACGCCAGCGGGGGTACGCCTGTAGCGCCACCTTTTCGTCCCAAGCGATCGTTACGATAAGACCTGCCATGCCAGGCAAGACTACCAGCACGATTCCGAAGTCGATATTGCCCCACTGTCTGTCTCTTTCACGGCCGCCTCCATCTCGGAGCCGCCACCACAGTGATCTCGTACAGCCACTGTTGTACCAACCCCGGTCCCCGTAGCGCCCTCACCTTTCCACCACCCTTAGCCAACGCCACGGATGGGTACAGCAATCCCTGTAGCGCCCGCAATCTCTGTTGCACCACTCCCTCCCCAGTACCAGTCCGCACCAACCCTTACGCCATCTATGGATGGTGCAACCCCTATTGCGCCCTCCTCCCTGCAAAACCAGTACCCGTCAGCACCTACCCCTGCCCCTTCTACGGGTGCCACAGTCTCAATTGCACCCCTCCTCCCCACCCAGAAAACTAGCCCATTCCGGCCCCACTTGCGAGTGTAGCTATTTCTATAGCACCGCGACTCTCTCAGCACCAAGTTGTACCAACTCCCCTGCCTGGTATAACAACCTCTGTTGCGCCACCGCCTCCTCAGTGCACACCCCCTCCTGACACGGCGTGCTCCGCCGCAGTACCCTCAGCTCTTTTTGATCATGATCGCGAGGTTCAGCGTAAGTACCTTAACTTGGACATACGCAGGTGGTAGAGCTCATCAGCACCTTGCCCTTCCCCAACGGTGTCACGTACATGACTGCGTTGGCGTACAGAAATTCACTGCGAGCGCTGGACTCGTTTTGGCGGAAATTTTGGAGAGGCGTGATGACGTTGACTCCGGCGCACTTGAGGCCTCGCGCTGGGTCCCCGGATAGAGGCACCCTGATAAAACCGCTGCCTTCGCAAAGCATTTAAGCTAGGTCACCCCTCCCCGACCGCCCTCTTCTTAAATATTTTCTTTCACCAGGTGCGCACTCACCTCAAGGATAATGACGAAGCCGGTCTCTCTGCCTTCAGCCTTCTCCTGCGTCTGCAGAGTACGAACTTTGACAACGGGGACCTAGACCGAGCTTTAGAAACGCCCCAAGCGTTCGGCGTGTCCACCGGGGCACCGTGTATTCGATTTAGTTGAGGGCTTTGAGGGAGTTGACTTCGGTTGTTCAGGGCACAGAGAGGATATTTAAGGCCAGAGCAATGCTGTGGTATTTTGAGGTAGTGCGTACCAGCGACAGCCGGCCGTCTCCTAGCTTGACCCAGGGTTATTAGGCTTAGTTTGGCTAAGCTAGTGGTTAACCAGTTGCAAGTGGTCAAACGCACTAATACCCCATTAATTCCTTAACAAATGGCGTCGTCGATCGACAGACCATGGGCTTTTTGGGTCGTGGGTTCGAATCCCACCATCCACAATAATAAAACTTTTCAGATTTTCCCCATGTCGAACTTGAAAAATACTCTCCCTGGTATCCCCAGGAAAAGAAACGGCTTGGATAATTGACAGGTCCGCCCGTATATCCGGCCGACCTGCTATCCTGCCGTTTCAGGGGGGGAGTGTTATAAGGCTTAGTTTGGGTAAGCTATCGGTTAACCTTTTTGCGAGTGGTCAAACGGACTAATACCCCACTAATTGCTTAACACCAGGTACTGGACGCGGGGGAGTTAATGACTGCGGTCGAACCCTTTGCTTCGGTCTCAGCCATGTGAGACAGGCGCACCGGACGTACGCCCACGCCCAAAAAACCTTCCGGCATTAAAAGTGAAAATTACATTTCTTTTATCTCCACTGGAGGTCACACGACTTTTTCGTGTCGTCTCCGACGTCATCGATCGGCATCTGCTCAGCAGACGCGTTCGCCCAATCATTCAAACCAAGAGGGTATGAAACGCAACCCCTATGTCATGAATGTCACCTCACCACAAACTGCGTCGGAGATTGAGCCTTTCACGAGGGATTACAACCGGTGTGGTCTCTAGAACACTTCGATGTGGTTTACATGGTGTGGACCAAGGTCTCGACCCCCAACTCCCCCCTCTTGAAGACCCCTCGTTACTGTGACCGCCCGAGCTGCGGCCCTTCGTTCTTGTAGCGGACAGTGCCTCAATTGTGACGGACCTGACCACAGTGTGAAAGGTGCGCCGTCATCTCTTTATCAACTCCACCGGATTGCTCAATCCCGGTCTGGGCAAGCTTAACGACGGCGGCGCTACGCCTTCCAGCAGTGGCGGCAACAGGGTAGGCTGCCATACTGTAGGGGGCAATGGGAACGCCATGTGAAGCGTAAACCTCAATCCGACCGCCACAACTCAAAGGGACAACACTCCTCTACGGCAAGCCCCACAACCGCGGGCACCACTCCAACGTTAAGGGACACCGCTCAAGCGGCAGCTCAAACAAGGCTGCCGGCTCCCAGTGGAGCGACTGCTCCAACGACCAGAGTTCCCAGTGTAGTTCATCACAACAACTCAGCCCCCCCTTCCGCTCACGGAACCCCGTCCACAGCCATCACCGTTGAAGGCTCCACAACCCAGCCTCACTCCACGCCGAAAAAGGCACACATGCTCCTCGGACCCACCCAACATGGTGGCAACAGGAACCCGCGTCAACCAGGCACCTTCTGCACCATTGACCTGTCGATGGTGAGTACCACGTCGAGAACTCACCAGCAGCATCACACGCGACCGTATCGGGTACCTTTCAAGATGCTCGCGCACTAGTCGCCAAGAGTCTCTGACTCCATTTTACCGGCCCGATCCTCTTCACCCCCCAAGTCCCCCCCCCCCCTCCCCCGACCTACCTTCAACATTAACGACTCGATCAAGGGTTGTGCCCCTTGTTCAATCGGTTGGTTTGAGGTGTAGGCAGGAGGGAGCGGGTACGCCGAGAGCCCCTCCACGACGCTCCCCTCTGAGTTTCCGCTCGATGCGCCGCACTGCGCCGTGCCGGCCATTGCCGAAACATCCGCGGATCTCGCCAATCTCGTGGGCGACACCACAACAGCTGCTAACGGTGGTGTCCCATTCCCTCCCCGGCTCCCCCGCCACTACCCCAGAGCCCTCGACCCCTTCATCGTTTCTGTCTTCGACCCAACGATCGATTTCGGCGCACGTCCACCGGCGTCCGCCGACCCAGCGGAATAGCAGCACACAATCCGCGACCCAAAGCAATCCTGGACGCACAGCTGACCGTCCCGTGTTGACCATACAACTCTCCCTGTGCCCAACGGACAGATTACCCACGGACTCTTGCGCGGAAGACTTGACCACGTCAATAAGAACACGCCAGGAGCCTCCTGCACCGCCACCTACCCCTCTGGTCACGGGCTACGGCGGGTACCGCGTCTTCTTCAGATTGTGTCCCTCCCTTCTTCGCATACAGTTGTTGCCCTTTGCAGGGACCCCCGCAGGGCTCCCCGGCATGATCACCGCGCCGCCATGGACACCCCCCGGGGACCTCGACAACATCGACCACTCCTCCGACGCTCTCGGGAACAAACGTCGCCCAAACCGCGACTTCCCCGACCATGGTGCGCCACACTCCACAGGGCCACAACAGCCCCTTCTGCCCCCCCCCCGGCTATCCCCGCCGCTGGACTCCTACCAAATCCGTTTCTTTTGGGACCGCTCCTAGGCATTTTCCCAGTGGTACGCCTTGGCTTTTACCATCGACAGCAATCGCTATAACTAGAGTAGTCTTGCCGACGACGTCAGCTAGCCATGATGAATGGCTAACTATGACATGATCCTCAGACGGGACAGGTGGTTCTATCGCTTGACCACAGCAGTCAGCTGTGAAAAAAACCCACATAGTAGGTTGAATCTTGTTATTTTCCGTGCTCAAGGCTTGCTTGATTGGGTTAGGATAGAAGACGAGTGACTGGGAGGGGGTTGGGGTGGGGTAGCTTGGGCCATGGCCAAGCTACGAGAACCGGCTCTCTTACTGGCAAGGAATACACCGCGTCATCCCCAACGTCGTCCTCGAGCGCAAGCTGCTACCTGCCCACGTAAATAAAAGCAGCAAAGCCGCGCGCGTGACGCGTTGCACACATGAAGTAGAATTAAAGACCAACCCATGAGAAGACAGCCAATCACACCCGAGTCCTAGTTAGCTTACTGAGAACCATATTATGTGCACCCATTGTAATTCGAGCGCGCCACGACATGATCGCAGCCAATCAGCGTGGGGCGCAGCCCACGGCAGGCTGTTACCATTGATTGTTATTCTCCTGCATTAGACTATGTACTGCGCAGAACCCGTGGCTCATTTTACTGCCGCGTTATATACATCATCAAAATTAAAATACACTCCAGCTGTGAGATCGAATATTTTGTCGAAACTCATCTTTGCAACCTGTGTGTGATACTCCGATCGCGCGTATTACGGGTTGTGTGTCCTCATTAAGGATATAGGTCGGCGACTCCCCTTGCAACTACAGTGTAGCTATCGGGGTCAACAGAGGGTGATGTTAGGCAGTCTGTGCGCGGACACTATAACACCCGTTTCTGAGGGGGACAAAATCTGACAGCTGTGGAAGGAAATGCATCAGTATATATGTACGTGCCTAATCTTGGATCGCGCGACAGTTTCGTAATCGCACTAAATAGCGTTGGGATGCGAAAGCAACTGAGTTAAATCGACACACGACGCGTATGAAAATACGTGGAAGTGTGGTGAGCTAAAGCTTTGTTTTTCCCCATCATCCGCCGGAGGATAAAAAAAAAGTAAAAAGAGAAGAAAAAGAAAAAAAAGAAAGGTATTCCGTACATACCGTCTGCATGATCGCCTCCCAACCTATGCCAAGCGAAGTATGACTAACGAAGTAACGCAATTGAGCGCGTGTACACTAAGCGTTCCTTGCAAAACAATAACGATTCGCATCTCTCCCTGTCGTTCTCAATGGCGGTGACATTGCTTCACCACATCACCTCGCCTGTTGTATTTGGCAATATGCATCTCTTTCTTATGATTTGCGATGTCAGAAAATAATGGTATCTACACGATTGTACCTATCGATTGAAATATGTGAATAGCCTGTGAACACAATGGTTGTGTGAAGGCTCTGTCTTCTATGCGAAGAGATGCAGAGGTGGCACCGAAGTGTCTGTTAAGATCACTTGTGATAAGAAAGAAAAAAGGATAGTTTGGAAAGGGCTCTTGAGGCCAAGAAGAGAAGAAGAAGAGTTGGGAAAGTTGGGAGAGTTGGGAGAGTTGGGAGAGTGATCATGGTGGGGTGCATCACCACCTGATCATCACGGAACAATGCCCATAGTACGGTAGAATACCGGGACAACGGGACAACCTTAACATACTCAAATCTACGTTTACATCTAGGTTACACCGAAGATTCAACGTAAGATTCAACTTAAGATTCAACTGCATATCTTATTCGTGCGAATAGACTGCGCATTAACTTAGATTTGAATCCAAGGTTCATACTTTTAACACACCCCCATAATGCGAAGTCAGATTGCTAGAGAAGCCTCATACTTAGAAAACAAATTCGTAAAATAATCAAAAAACAAATGGGTCTCATATCCGGTCGGGTGTATCAACCGCCGCAATATGGATGTATCCATGTTATCCACACATTCTACAAAAAATAAAACGTTACAAGGAAAGATACGTATAAAAATTACGCTTGGTGTAATTACCAGCGATAAATACCCTACCTAGTAGATAAAACGCAAAGATTCGTCTACTGGGTTTTAAACACGCTTTCTGAATTGTACCAAATAGATAAACAATACGACTAGACAAATAAAGAGAATTGTGGACAAGTGTTCATCACGACAAAATAAAACATTCTCACTATTTAGTTGTTTGTTTAATATGCTCACGTACTTCCGCAAAAACAAAACATTAGGAAGCAGGTAGAACAAGTACTGATAGTACTGTAACAAACTATGGTGGGTGTAGTCATAGTCCATCAACGAGCTATATCCCAATAAGAAAAAACAAATAAACAAACTAGCAAACAACTGACAAAGGTCGCTGCTGTAAGTTAACCACGCCACTTCAACATGATCCTAGGATACGCATATAACGATAAACTGTCTGATACAAATCGTACGCTGAAGAGCATAAGAGAGACAGTCCTTTGTGAGCCTTTTTTTTTTTTTTTTTTTACTCCTAAATGCTGGAATATATACTCGTACGCATTTTCCGGTAGAACATGGCTTACTGCTGTACGATCGTTGACATAAGTTCACACGACCCATAGTTCCACCTTTACTAATACGTAACTGGCGAGCAGTTGTAACTTTATAGTTGACAAAGAACTGCTGCACTAAGTAATATTCTCTACTTAAGTATCAATTTCAACCGTACCCACAATTCTAGCCCCTGTCCCCGTTGTTGACGGGAGTGCCGTTCGGGTAGCTGTTGATGGAGCTGTTCTGTATAGAAGGTCACGGACGGCTGAAGAAGCGCTTGGACAGAGACGAGGAGAAAGGTTGTGATGCGATGTGTCGTACGTCGGCCTTGTTCTTCCCCGGTCCATTGCAGTCTCGTGGTTGAATTATAATAGGCCAATTGCTTGTCGATATAGTGCCTATTCGGTTTGTGCGTAACACGCTTCTCCGTCCTCGGTACATCGCGGTTTGTCGGTGATTGAAAACTCCGATAGCACGCGGTAGAATCCGGTCATACACCGTACATGGCAGAATCAAAAACAGGCTTCATTTTTTCCCACTTATGAAACGCCGCGATCTCGTATGGAACTCCATGAAACAATGATTTTTGTGATCATGGAGGTTGCCTGAGATATTTTACAAAGCCGTCGCGATGGTCAAAGGCGGTCTTGCGAGCCGGAGCTGTAGTTGCGGCTTCAAGGTGTCGGAGCTTAGAAGGAGTTCTCCGTGCTGAAGTAGTTGATCTTCCAGCAGAGGTCGCTGAAGGTTTGCATTCTTCCGCTTGTGGTGAGGCCATAGATTGCGCGTAGGTGTTGGGTACCGAAGTAGATACCGGACGGTTTGTTTTGTCCATTCTGAGAGCCCTGCTCGTGTACTGCGAAACGTTATCGAACTGCTGTTTTGGCAATCCTTGGCGTTGTAGGGCCAGCTGACGCGCTCTTACTTGAGAAGTGGCCGAGTCTGCTGTTGGTTGAACGGAAGGCGCCTCTTCGATGAAGGAGCCTCTTTTTACCCTGCTGTGATCGTCGGTACATTTTGCCATGTCGGCGTATCCTAGCAGGTCAGTACTCACCAGTTTTGTATGTTCGCTGGAAAGGTTAGGCCGCAATATCTTACGGTGTTCCTGTTGAGTGCTCTTAATGATCTTGGACGTATCACACGCCGATAAAGTGTCTGAAAAATTTGCCCCATATTCTGGGATATTTTTCACCTCGGCTATCACCTGCTTGGGATGACCCAGCAGCCTCCTGTGCCCGATGTTAGCTGGAATGCTTTCAGGCAGGGAAGTCGTCGCTTTAGGAGTCGTCGAAGCATGAACAGCGAGGACGGTTTCCGGTTTAAAGTTTTTGCCGGAGATGGTCGGGAACGCTGTCTCGGGCGTTCGGCTGGTTGCACCAGTGGTGAGGTCGAGCTGATACAAAGAAGGGCAGTGGCTGTCCTTACGTAGAGGTATAGCAAAAGCACCCATGTCAAGATACGACTGCGTGGCGATTATCATTGTGACCCCTCTCGCAGCAGCTGATCCCCCCGAAAATAAGTGCCTGCCTAGCCCAGGTACGATCGTGACAGGAAGCTGTACAGAGTGCTTAGAGCCTATGTGGTCCAACACTTGTACGACCAAAACCCCTTGACCAACGCCATAAAGGCGATGGTTTCCCGCTACGTTGATTATTACGGGAGGGTCCAGCTGTACGTAGTGGTTCATTTTATGTTCAATGCCCGGTAAAATCTGATTGTCGATGAAGTGGCTAGACGCTCCGCTGTCCGCAGTCATGGAGAAGTCGACGGGCTGCGCGGCGATCTTGATCGGAGGTGCGGCGATGAAAGAATAACCTATACCAACTGGAGGTGAGGATGGACAGGAAGGAGTCGCGAAGGACGTAGAAGTAGCTGCTGTAGTCGCAGCCGCAGTAGTAGTGGATGGAGCATGTATCTCTGGAACGTAAGCTTCCATTTGCGTTGTTGAAGTTGGAGTTGTGGCGGTATTGGCGTGAGCGCCGCGGTTGTTATTATGCCGGCCATTTTGTTGACCAGGACGAGGGCGACGGGTTATATTGTCGTCCCGCATTTGAGACCGACAGTCGCTATTATCGTGGCGATCGGTATTATGCAGGCTACACCACGAATTCTTTCGAGGTGTCGGGGGAGGTTTCTTTCCCGACATTTTTCCCTTGCGTTTAAAGCAATTTTGGAATCGATGGCCTGGCTTTTTGCAGTGTGAACAGGTCACTACTGCTGAGGGTGTCGACGTGACTATCATAGCAGATTCACGCCCCTTCGCTTTTCGCAAAGGCCCGTTTCGCATAGCTCTATTGGCGTACATATTACGCATTGTTATCACAGCTCGGTCGAGTGTGAAGTCATCATCTGCTTCAGCGCTATATTTGACTTGCACGTATTCATCCGTGAGTCCTTCTAGCACTATGTCCAGTATGCTGTCATCGTTGAATACCTCTCCCATGTCCACCAATTCATCCCGCAAATAGTATACTTCATTTATAAATACGTCTGGGTCTTGCCCATCCGTCATGAATATATGCGATAGTTGTTGTTTGAGTATACGTCTACGTTGGCGGGTGGAGTTTTGATATTTTCTAACCATACCATCCCAAGCAGCTTTTCCATTCGCAAGTTCACCTCGTTTGGGCTTGAATTGTAGGAGAAAGCTGGCCGCCGCTCCCGATGTACTCAGGAACAAGAAGTCGAACAGAAGACGATTGTCGCGGTGCCAGTGCTTGATGTCTTCCAAATTCGAGATGTTGTCATCCGTGGCCCATAAAACTGATGTTGCGGCTGGGAGTGTAGAATATCCTAAAGATGATGGTGGCAGATGCGCCGTGACCACGGGAGTACTCCCTGCGTCCGGCTGTACATTTTCTGCCGTATCAGCCGGGGGTGTTTCCCCGGACTGAATGTCCGTTTCGTCAGCGGCCTGGCTGCGAGTTACAGCTCGTGAAGGCCTACTTCTTCTAGAAGATGGACGAGGACTAACTAGTTCGGGCTCGGGGCAAGGTCGCCCTTCCAGGATATCAGAGATCCCGGCATGACGCATACTTATCACGGACTGAGCCGTGCGTTTCCATACGTCGAACTTAAGCCCATTAAATTTGCCGTTGAGAGCTCTAACGAGCTTGTCTACCGCATCACCTGCTTTCGTGGACTCTCCCATGGTGATGCTGATGATGATGCTGATGCTGATGCTGATCGCTGATCGCTGATGCTGATGCTGATGCTGATGCCGATCGCTGATGCTGTAGCTGATGCTGATGCTGATGATGATGCTGATGCTGATGCTGATCGCTGATCGCTGATGCTGATGCTGATGCCGATCGCTGATGCTGTAGCTGATGCTGATGCTGATGCTGATCGCTGATGCTGTAGCTGATGCTGTAGCCGGCTTAATGGAGGTTTCTCTAAAACTTTCCGGTAAGATGCGACAAACTTCAATGAGAAGTCGCTTGGTGCCGATCGATGTTTATATCGAAGGTCGAGGCTCATAACCTGTGAATAGCCTGTGAACACAATGGTTGTGTGAAGGCTCTGTCTTCTATGCGAAGAGATGCAGAGGTGGCACCGAAGTGTCTGTTAAGATCACTTGTGATAAGAAAGAAAAAAGGATAGTTTGGAAAGGGCTCTTGAGGCCAAGAAGAGAAGAAGAAGAGTTGGGAAAGTTGGGAGAGTTGGGAGAGTTGGGAGAGTGATCATGGTGGGGTGCATCACCACCTGATCATCACGGAACAATGCCCATAGTACGGTAGAATACCGGGACAACGGGACAACCTTAACATACTCAAATCTACGTTTACATCTAGGTTACACCGAAGATTCAACGTAAGATTCAACTTAAGATTCAACTGCATATCTTATTCGTGCGAATAGACTGCGCATTAACTTAGATTTGAATCCAAGGTTCATACTTTTAACAAAATATTCTATCTTTTAATCCATGTACAATAACAAATTATGAAGCTTTTAACAGGTTGTTACTACACCTAAGAACTGGGTTGCATACTACATGTAACATCAAGACTTTTACAAAAATAAACATTACCAGGCGGGTGATATAAAGGGGTGTCTTCTTGCTGCAACCGTCAGATTCGTCCCCTTCAAAGGTTTATAGTTTCCGCGCACATATTGAAATGCTCGCCCCCCACCCCCCCACCCCCGACCCCTCTTGTTTAAACGCACCACCTGAAATCAAAATCTGCCAGAGTAGTAAACACTACCAGCCAGCTGATATCATCTCATTATCCATCTAGCCATCCATGCCGTAGCTCAAACTCATCTCCCCCCCCCCCCCCCCCCCCCGCTTTGTTCCCTGCCCAATTCGTTCAAACACCCCACTTACAATCAAAATCGGCCAGAGTACTAAACACTTCTAAGCAATTGATATCACGTCATTATCTTTCTAGCCATCCATGACGTGGCTTTCATTCATCCCCCCTCCAACGCCCCCTCCTTCCCCACACCCCGCACGATCGCCTATACCCAGCACCGCGCGTATAGCAAGCCCCTACATACATGACTACTACGCGCGATCGGAGGATTACACACAATGTTGCGAACATCAGTGTCGACCAAATCCGTGATTTCAACATTTTATATATGTGACTAAACCTCTTGAAAACCCCTTTGCCCCTCCCACACCCCCCCCCCCTTCTTTTTTTTTTTTTTTTTCTCGCTTTTTCTTGCTTAAACGCCCCACCTACTACTATCGAAATCCGCCAGAGTAATAAACACTTCCACGCCCTGGATATCGCCTCGTTATCGTTTCAGAGCCGTCCATGCCGCTGCTGCAATTCCCTCCTCCCCCCGTCCCCAACGCCCCCTCCTTCCCCACCACCCGCACCATCGCCTAGACCTAGCACTACGCGTATAGCAATCCCCTACACCTATGCGACCTGAAGCCCTCCCCTGCCCCCCCCCGCCACATCCCCCCCCCTCCCCCACAAGAAGTATTTATGGTTTCCACGCACAAATCGACCTGCCCCACCCGTCCCCTCCCCCCCCCTCCCCCCCTCCCGCCCCCCTTTTGATCAAAATCAGGCCCCCACGTCCTTCAAAACTCCGCCCTCCCCTCACCGGATATTCGACTTACAGGATTCACTTGATAAACTGATGCATTTCCTTCCCCAGCTGTCAGATTTTGCCTGCCTCAGAAACGGGTTTTATAGTTTCCGCGCACAGACTGCCTAACATCACCCTGTTGACCCTGATAGCTACACTGTAGTTGCAAGGGGAGTCGCCGACATATATCCTTAATGAGGACACACAACCCGTAATACGCGCGATCGGAGTATCACGCACAGCTTGCAAAGATGAGTTTCGACAAAATATTCGATCTCACAGCTGGAGTGTACTTATATTTTTATAAATATCATGGCCGATTCCGAATCACGCGACAGCAGTTGAAAAACATGAGTCACTCCTTAATTGGCCAGTAGGGATGGACGGTTGGTCTATTCCTCATACAAATAGCGCATACTGAGTGGCACACCGTAACACTGGCCTGTATTTCCCAACTGGTTTTTCTCTGGCCCGCGTGTCCATTGAAGTTCATTTCATGAATAAATGACCCAAAATCACCTCCGAGTCATCCCATGGTGTAGGGGTTGCAGTTGTTGGATTAACAAATAATGGACCTGTCCGATTGAGCTCTTCAAGTGAGGAACTACCGGTTAGTCACTAGACTAATCAAGTAACTTCACGAGTATGTGCAACATGTTGTTTCAGGACTAAAAGACATAAAGCTTCGTCGGGGTGTGCGAACGAATGCTTTCGAAGTCATGTAGTGTCGGGTGAGATATTGAGCTGTTAACAGCTCCTCCTCATGTGGGGACCTCAGGGACAGATACTGCACACCCTACCCCCGTTGGATGGCTCCTCGCTGTACTTTGCAACTTGCAGCTCATATCTATCTAATCGGTCTCGTAGCTTGTGACCAAGGAACTCGTCTCTTTTCGGAGGCATCGGCAACATCGGCACGGACATTTGGTTGTCCTGTACCATGTAGTATATGAAAATGGACGCGTGGAAATGTCAGCTCAATGTGAGAACACACACATTAATCACAACACGCTCAGATTTGATTTTGGCTTTGACCTTTCTTTCTAGGTTTGCGGGTGCGTCTCCTTTTCCTCTTTCATGTGTGTGTTCCCCTGACCTAGGCCCTGTAGAAGTCGTTCATCGGCCTAGCGATCTTTTCTTTTGTTCAGAGAGTGTTTCACGGGCCAGGTCCTCCGGGTCGGGACGGCGTGCCCCGACCCGACCTTTGACCTGACCAGATCCGTGACGTGTTTGGACATCTCCCGGCCCGACCCGAAGATCGACACGGGCGCCCCGATCCGACCTGACGTGGCGAGACCCGTTACATGTTTTTGGACATCTCCCGGCCCGACCCGACCCGACCCGCGAGACTCACTGTGACCCGACCCGACTCGATCCGCGAGAGTTTGAAAACCTCCTGACCCGGCCCGCGGGTCGGATCATAACCCGTCAATGGCCGCGATTTTTGCGCTCCTCAATCGAGGAGCCTAAGAAACATTGGTTTGCACGTCGTGTGCACCTCCACCGTACGTAGTTTGTCGACGTTACACCTGTCGAGAAATGAGCTTCGAAAATTGTACCAAGGACGGGTTGTGTTCTCTCACTATTGATATCAATATTTTTACTGACGTCGTGTTGCACCCAGTTATACGAGTATAAACCATAATGTAGCATGTATACAGGTGTCGATATTATTACCTGTCAAGAATTGAGCTTCGAAATCGTTCGAGGGCTTGTGATTTTTCCATATTTCTGATGATAGCAATATAGCAATCCTACGTCCCTGTTGCACCAGGTACGCCGCGGGGAAAAATGTCACAGAGGGCACACATTTGCTGCACTTACCGGAAACGTTTGTACCGAATATTCTTCGCTGCAATGAGAACATGTACACTTTCTGCCGTACGTAAAAGGTAGTAGCGTAGTAACAGTAGTAGTAGTACCAGTAGTAGCAGTAGTAGTGTCACCTGTGCGTGGGCTCATGGCTGAATGCAACAGGGGGCGAAAAAGCACCGTCATCGCCTGAACGTTTTGCAGGGGCATTATTATTAGCAGGTGTTCCCCTGCTGCTTGCTGTGCAATAGTAGGCGGGTGCCGTTCCCACGAAGGGCCGTCGTTCTACATGGTGGTGGTAGCCCCCCCCCAACTTTTCTTTACCGCAACCATCCCTCTCGTTTTGAAACCATCTCCCGGCCGTATCTCCCCGAATACGATGCCCCCCCTGCTTCACCCCTTGAGGTCATCGTTCGATAGCCCTCTGCATAGTCTACAACAAGAATCGAACGTTTACGAAAATACGATTTTCATAACAACATAGCATCCTTCCTCGTGCCCAGCAGCCATGTATGTAAAGATCGTTAATGACGAAGAATGTTTGTTTTTTTCGGGGGGCCAGTCTGTTGTAGAATCAGCCATCCGACCACAAACTTTGTTTTTGAAAAAATGTGTCGGGAATCGTGACAAAAAAAAATGACATACGTATGTCTGTAGACTAGACTATACTTCAAAGTACAATCGTATGTCATTTTCGCTAACAATCGTGATATTTCGTCAGGAATCCGGACTTTAAAATCATTGCGACTTAACGTTTCCCCCCCCCCCCCCCCCAAGAAAAAAAAATGGGTGTCAGGATTTTCCTGGTATAAAACGTGCGACACATCTTTGGAGATTTTGAAAATGTCGAAGGCGAAGAATGTGAACGGCATGGTGACATTTTGTCAGAGGGATTTTTTTGGGTTCAAAAAGGAACGGCTCTTCTTATTAGCGAGTCATCCCACGGTACGTTGGTGGAGGCATGAATTGCGTCAGCTGTGATATATGCGTGTACCACCTTGGGTTGTGTGTGTTTTTCCTGGGGTATTCCTCAGCTCCAGAGTGACTGGAGCCTGTCCTATGACCACAGACTTGACTATGCGAGTGAATGTGAGAACAACAACAACAACAACGTAGTAGTGTTGCGATTGTTGGATTAACTAGTCTAATTTAGTGTTGTACCTGTGTTGTCCGATTGAGCTCTTCACGTGAGGAACTGCTGTCGGATAGTCGCTAGTCAAGTAAATTCACGAGTAGTACCACATTTTGTTAGTCTAGGACTAAGGCATATGTGTAGAAGCTTTTAGTTTGGGTTGTTGTGTCGTGCGAACGAATATACCCCTTAAAATCAATC
This sequence comes from Undaria pinnatifida, assembly GCA_012845835.1. Lineage (NCBI taxonomy): Eukaryota > Phaeophyceae > Laminariales > Alariaceae > Undaria > Undaria pinnatifida. Next base: position 1,698,298 of record JABAKD010000018.1, on the reverse strand, counting down.
ATGTATTCGGGCGAGATATTGAGCTCCTCTAATGTGAGAGAGCTATGTCAGGGACTTTCTTCCCTCTGCAGCTACCACGATCAATCATGGTGGGATGGCTCTACGAGGGCCGCTCCTAACGAAGCTATTATTTTTCGTTTTTTTTTCAGAAAGTTTCAGTTTCCCCGATTTTTTCCCGAACTAATTTCGGGAAAAAAACATTTTTTTTCCACCCCCAGAATAACTGGCCATCAATTATTTCAGTTTTTGTAGAGAAAACCAAAAATTTAAAATTTTGGTACACGGGTGTAGAGGATGGGGCAGCCGCACCGCTCGAGCTGTGCCACGCTCGCGAGCGCACGAGACTGAGCAGGGTCATTCCCAAGGTCAATGGCAGGTCATGGCTGATCGCAGAAGGCGCAGTGAGCTTCTGAGCTCTCGTCGTCGAGTTGACAAAGTTAGAGCAACCGAGGCGGCCGATCGAAAACGAGCTCGCGCTGAGGGAAAAAAACGCTTTATTCATCTGTCTGTGATATCGATCAATAATGATTCTTTGATCAAAGTTCGGCTTTGCAACCTGCGTGTGAAGGCTCGATATCGCGCGTGTTACAGGGTGTGTAGACTATACCCTGGTGAAGGGTACAGGTCGGTGACTCCCCGGGTCAACAGCGCCTAAGACGTTTTTTTTTTTCATCCTCCGGCGGATGGGGGAAAATAAAGCTTTAGCCCACCACACTTCCACGTATTGTCATACGCGTCGTGTGTCGATTTAACTCAGCTGCTTTCGCAGCCCAACGCTAGCTAGCGACTAAGACGTTCAGCCTTGTCCTGCGCACGGAAACTGTATAATCCTCACCAGAGGGACAACACCAGACATCTGTAGAATTCAGCATGCATGAAACAACAAGTAAGTGTGTCGTAGTGTGAGTTAGCTTCTGCAGTGAGTGGTCTACCTGTGGGTCTACCGGGTTTGGACGCAAGTTTCTGTGTACTCCTTGTATGTGTGGCAGGCCATCGGAGGACCAGCTCAGGCCTGGCGGTATTGTAGTAGCTGAGACTTTTGTCACGTTGGGCGTTGTAGCACGACGCGTTGTTAGTGATGGATTGCACCCCCCGAGACACCGACACCTGCCTACTACGATTAAAGCCGACTCCGGTGGGACAACCACGTGGATGTCTTCCGCGAGCGTTACTGCTGCAGCTACAGCAGTTCTGTGCAGTTCTGTGCCGGGTGGACGGTTGTCACGCATCCGTATACAACAGCAGCTTGTGCTGCCGGGGTAGTATCGGGGACCGCCGACGATAGGGACTGCTCGCGCTATTATCGTTTTAGTGGGAACCGAAGGACACGCCAGCTTACAGCGCTGGATTGCGAAGGCAATACGGAGTTAAATCGACACACTCGACGTGTATGAAAATACGCGAAAGTTTGGTGAGCCTTTGTTTTTCCCCCCATGTCCGCCGGAGGTTATAAGGGAATAAAAATATTGTTTTACGAGCGAATCGGGGCTCGTACTCATGAATATTCAACCCTCGTAAATTTCGGTAAAATGCCCAAATTTCATCAAATCCTGAAATAATGACTATGTTTCGTTAACAGACCGGTCCTTATGAAGGCAAAATGCCGGTTCGAATCCTCCAAAGTAATCAGTGGCCGCGCCTTTCGTGTTTTCGTAGGCCGATTGCTACTGGTACACCGTAGGTACACATCCTTTCTCGAGCTCTACGGTTGTGAACTCTGTCATAGGGTTGTAAATCTTGCAATGAGGCATTTTTGCCTCATAATCACGAGGTGTGGGGGAACCTATAGCCTCATTTTGCTTTGTTTCGAATAGCCGCATCTTCGATCCAGTTTCCAATTATGGATGTTTTGTTGACATCCTTTGATTGCCAGGTGATATGCATCTACTACGACTACTCAGGGTGGTCTGATGTAGTGGAACGCCCTTCGTAAAGAGATAATCTATAGACTTGACGTTAAACCGTGTCATGGTTGAGGTGAAAGCACGTGATATTATAAAAATAAAAATACACTCCATACCAGCTGTGAGATCGAATATTTTGTCGAAACTCATCTTTGCAAGCTGTGTGTGATACTCCCATCGCGCGTATTACGGGTTGTGTGTCCTCATTAAGGATAGTCTATAGGTCGGCGACTCCCCTTGCAACTGCAGTGTAGCTATCAAGGTCAACAGGGTGATGTTAGGCAGTCTGTGCGCGGAAACTATAAAACCCGTTTCTGAGGGGAACAAAATCTGACATTTGTGGAAGGAAATGCATCAGTTCATCAAGTGAATACTCTGTAAGAGTCGAATAACCGGTGTGGGGAGGGCGGAGTTTCGAAGGGCGTGGGGGCCTGATTTTGATCAAAAGGAGGGCGGGAAGGGGAGGGGACGGGTGGGGCAGGTCAATTTGTGCGTGGAAACTATAAGTCCTTCTTGTGGGGGAGGGGAGGGGGGATGTGGCGGAGGAAGCTGGGGGCGGGGGGGGGAGGGGTTTAGGTCGCATAGATGAAGGGGATTGCCTTACGCGTGGTGCTAGGTCTAGGCGATGGTGCGGGTGGTGGGGAAGGAAGGGGCGTTGGGGGCGGCGGTGGGCGGGGATTGCAGCAGCGGCATGGGCGGCTCTAAGACGATAACGATGCGATATCCAGGGCGTGGAAGTGTTTATTACTCTGGCGGATTTCGATATTAGGTGGGGCTTTATTTGTCACATTCACGTCAACAAATGCCATCCTAGATGGGCGATAATGTAGGTGACGATGATGGGACAAGCAGGACGCCCCTCTTTTTACTACACTGCGCAAACCTGCCTTATCCTGCGCTACCCGGCACTACCGCCGTGCCTAGTCTAGCCCTGTTATGTCTGTCTTTCAGCATTTTATATACGGAAAGAATGCATACGCTTTTGATTCTGTCCAGCGAGCCATGAGGAGAGACTCACCAAAGACTCCGGAGCCCATGATGAGGAGCACGTTTCCCAACACCGACCAACCACGCATCCCCCCGACAATATTCGATATCGTGCTCGCGGGGACTAACTTTTCCCCGATTTTTTCTTGCGTAGGAAAACGACTACCACGTAGTGAAGAGTCGTTCGACGGTACATTTTTTATCGAAATAGCTGGTTTTGAAACCAGCGTTCGGCCGTATCTCCTGAAACACGGTGCCCCCCCCCCCCCCGACGTCATCATTCGACCGTCCTTTGCACACAAGAAAATATGTGATGGTTTTACTTTTCATAGCATCCTTCCTCGTGCCGAGCAGCCACCAAACGTTCGTTAACGAAGAAAATCGCTTGTTTTCGGGGGGGGGGGTATTGTAGAAGAATCAGTCCGGAGCGCTGTTGATATAGCGTGGGTCAGAAAAGGCCCGATGAAAACCAACGATGTTAAAAAGCTGACAATAACGGGAATGCTCAACCCTATTCATGCACGATGAAAACATCTGATTCTGTTGCAACGGCTTGTCCAGAAGGTCACCGAGCAGGGTAAAACAATCTTATGGTTTGACCTGCGTCAAAAGTAAAAGGTGATGATGATCGAGAAACAATATTACAGGCAAAAAAACTCGAGGTGGCAGCGAACCACACGAAAAAAATCTAGAAATACGTAGAAAATTGAATAATCGGAAAATTTGCTGTCACCGCGCTGTGTGTGTGTCATGCATACGCAATACCCGGGGGGAGTCCTGGAATATATGCCGATCGTCAACCATGCTAGAAAATTTCGTTTTGTGCAAAAAATTGGAAGCTCAACCACGTGGAAAATAACATGAATACCAGCCAGGTACGTATACATGAACTTTTATATACAAAACGCGGGTGGGCTCGAGTCAAGACTACCCCGGATTAGGCTGGCGTTTTTCCCCTCTTGTCTTGACCCCTTTAGAACCCCAACATCCCTCCCTATACTAAATTCAAGTAAATTTGTCCCCAAAAAGGGTTTCCAGTTGCAAAGGCGTTAATTTCGTTTGCGCCAGTTCTGTCCATTTTTTTTTTTTTTTTTCCTTTGATTGCTTTTACTTCATCAGCTCCTGGACAAGCCAAGTCGTCCCTTCCCCCCCACGGTTCTGGCCTTCAATTTTTTTCGCGTGCATAGGGTTCAGCAATCCCACTGCCCGTCGATTTTTCATCGAGTGATGGTAAAACACACCCTCTCGCGCTTCCCGAACGTCAATTTGTGCGCAAGAAAAATTTCCCACTAATTTATGCGAGTATGCACTCGGGTTCGGGGGGATCCGAACTCACGAAACTGCATTATACCAGGCTCGAGGATAACCTCATACGCCACGGGGGCGACCGGCAATACTGATTGGCGGGGTTTGAGCATATTGGCGCCACAAGACGACGCATGACGACGCGTGATACGAAAGGGGTATACCTTTTTCTGGCTATCATGTTTCTTGAATAACGGGTCTCCTTAACCCAACAGCGTCGGAAACACGCCGTTTGTTGTTGTGATTCCCGTCATACCTAGGCCATGGGATTTTTGATTCGGTAGAAGTTTTGATTGTTCTCCAAATCAGTTTTTTTGGGGCCAGGTCTTAAGCCCCCAGACTGAGGTCCTAGGAACCTCAGAAAAAAGAGTGATCTTCTTCTTCTTCTTCACTCACACTTTACTTTCCAGCGTCTGGACAAGCCGTGGTCACAGGTGTCGTCCCTTCTCCCCCCCGGTTCTTGCCTTCAGTTACCTCTAATGTAGCACGTGTCGCAATCTACTTCTTCTGTTCTGTTCTGCATCACCTTTGAGGTGTGAACCATTATTTTTCCTTTGGTCCTCGCTTGGGAAGCTCATTTTTTTTGCCTTATAAGGCAGATAGGTACTGATTTACTGGGGGAAATACAAAGTGCTCTGACTATGAATATTTAATGTTGGACGAACAACCCCTTCGCCTAGCTAGCACGAAGTAAGTGCATAATATAACAAATAAAAAATGATTAAAAAAAACCGAATGACACCCTAACCGACTATTTTTTTGCAGTTGGAAGCCTGTTGTGGGGGATACCTGGAAATAGTATGGAAGTGATTTTGGGGCGCCAATGGGGGTCAACGCCTTTTGAGCCCCCAAATCCCTCCTATCTGTGCTAACTTCAAGTAAATGTGTCCCCAAAAATGGGGGGTGCGATTATTTTATAATACCTCTGTTTATGAGGAGTCAGACGTGTCAAGCCTTCGACAACAACAACAACTACTTTTTTTTTTTTTTTTTGACACTTTTACTTTCCAGCTTCTGGACAAGCCGTGGTCACAGGTGTCATCCTTTCTCCTCCCCGGTTCTTGCTTTCAGTTTTTATCGCGCATAGGGTTCAGCAATCCCACTGCTCGTCGATTGTTCATCGAGTGTCGCTAACTGACACGCTCTCGCGCTTTCCGCAAGCCAATTTGTCCACAAGCAAAAGTCCCAACGAATTTGTACGAGTATGCACTCGACGGGGCTCGAACTCACGAAACTGACCTAGATATACCAGGCTCGAGGATAAACTTCTACTACACACTGCTGTCCGTTTCTTTGCCCTTACTATTATGTTCGCTTTTACATCGTGTACCCCACTCACTGCTGCTGTGTGCGTAAAGCCACACACACGACAACAGTAGCCAAAGATTGTCGGTTAACGGTCTAGTTTCTACCCGTGAAGGCGGCTTTAAAACTATCTTTTTTATACGGAGTATTATTTATTTTTCATCCTCCGGCGGATGGGGCAAAACAAAGCTTTGGCTCACCACACTTCCACGTATTTTTTTACATTATGTCATACGCGTCGTGTGTCGATTTAACTCAGTTGCTTTCGCAGCCCAACGCTAGCTGGCGCACCCTTCGGAAAAAAAATACTAGGTTTAGACTCGGGATTTTTTCCTTGACGGCTCGTCAGTCGAGGGGTAAGGGGGTGGTCAACCGGCATTTTATTGCTCGCATTGGAAGTATCATATACGCATTCCTTCCTCCCACTACCGATTCACTTTTGGTTGTACCCTGGTTCTTCGCACTGAAGTATGCACCGGTATGGACCTGGCACATCGTAGACCGACTCTCAATTTCACATTTTTGTGTTTCTGGTGAAGGAATGAGTTGCGTCATCTGTGATATACGCTGCTTGTACCACCTTGGGTTGTTTGTGTTTTTCCCTGCGGTATTCCTCAGCTCCAGAGTGACTGGAACCTGTCCTGTGACCAAGGACTTGATTATGCGAGATAATGCGAGAACAACAACAACAACTAGCTGTATTATTACTCGTACACACATGCCACTTTCGGTACGTTTTTTCACTGCCCTGTTCCGTAACCACGGAACTCGATTGTTATGTGAGTTAATCTGAGAACGTACCAGAGGCACACTTGATCCGCAACGAGCAAAAGAAGTGCTGTTGAATTGTGTTGGGTTCGTGGGAGTTCTGTGTCGTGTCGTCTTGTTTCCTTCCATTTTGTTGATATTTTTGGTGTGCGGCCGGTGAAAAATACTCCGGAGTATATGTTTGTGGTTACGGCATGTACGCGGAATTTTAATTCATTGGTATAAAGTATGAAAGAGACACACACTTCGATAAGTCACCTACATATACTGTATCGAAGATTCACCTTGGACGCAATGGACAGAAGTTACACGTGGTACAAGATGGGCCGGCCAAGAAACCCATAATCCGGCAGCCGGGCATACCTTTCGAACGACAGTGACCCACTGCAAACTGAGCACATCCTTGTAATCAGCTAGATGCGGTGGTCATTTTAAGCCCTCCAGCTTGAGAATCTGCGAAGTTGGCGCCGAAAAAAGTGTTTGCCACTCACGTTTCCTAGTTTGAGCTTTTTTTTTCATGATTTGTTTGTGTTGCTTTTTCTAAAATTGCTCGAAATACAAAGTGGATGGAATTGGCTTAATTTTTCTGGGCATGTGCATCTTGGGACGAGGAGTAGGGAGATATGCTTCCCATTTCATGAGTCATTGCCGTTCGAAATATATGGAGGAATCCCTGAATTATATGTCAATTTGTATGCAGAGGAACTCCGGTGGAAACTTGGTCATGCACCTCTCAATTTTTGAAGTTAGGACCTGAAACTTTGACACGTGATTTGGACCAAGCTCACTACAACAGTACTTGGCGGGCTCAAAAAAAAAAAAACTGCCGACATACGGCGTGCTAAAAGTTTTCCATGGTCATGAAATGGACGAAAAGTCAACGGATTTTCATTTTGTTTTTAAGCTAGCCAGATAATGTCTCGGCGAGCCTGTTCTAAATTGCGTGTCAAAATTCCAGGTCCGAACTCGAAAAACTGAGCGGGGCACAGCGATATTGGCTTGTTTTGAGCGTCTTGGCCGGCCCAGCTTGTACTTGGTTTGAAACGTGGATCATGACTTGACACACCATTGAGAGACAAAAAATATTATGAGCAGCGCGGATTGAGAGCTGCGGATTGAACGCACGTGGTTTATGCGTGCAATACCTGCCATTATTCTTCACCGAAAAATATAGACACCACGTTGCTGTATTGCTGCTGCTTCTGTTTTTCGAGACAAAGCGCCCTTTAAACGCTTCAGGACGTACACTCTGTAGTCTGTAAGTATTTGATTTTTTTTATTTTTTTTCTTTCTCATTTTCTTCATCACACTTGTACTTTCCAGCTGCTTGACAAGCCGTGGTCACAGGTGTCATCCCTTCTTCCCCCCCCGGTTCTTGCCTTCAATTTTCTATTGTTATCGCGCACAGGGTTCAGCATTCCCACTGCTCGTCGATTTTTTTATCCAGTGTGTTTAAAACCTCGTCGGATAGAACAACGAGCGGAAAAGTGACACACATTCGGCACCCGTCGCTCCGAGGTACGCAGCCTAGAAAACGTGGAAAAAAAACAAGTTATATGTAGGTACACTCTAAACTATTGTTGGTGTAGTACTAGTTGTTGTAGCTGTAGTATATTATACACGGTGGTATGCCAGTCGTCCGATTCTTGTGGTATCACACGCCAGTCATATTATACATGATGTATATTTTATATTGTATTTTTCTTTTTTTTAATATAGTACGCGCGAGATCGGAGTATCATACACACCTTTTGCAAAGATGAGTTTCCAAATTATTCGATCTCAACGCTGGAGTAGTCTATATTTTCATTTTTATACGTACTAGTATACGAGTTTTAGGATAATCCAACGAAAGTTCCGTATGCTAAGGAAAATGTACCTTGTAGCATGATATAATGTTTGACACTTCACATCACTGATCACCTGTGATATATCTTGATATCCCTGCGAAGTGTTGTTATTGTTCTTCGCGAACGAGTTTGCGAACTTTTGGTTCTTCTCCCTTCGATATTTCGATCGAAAGGGAAGGAAGAAATCGACCAAAATCGTTCAAGTTTGATGTTTCGATCAATTTCGCATAAAGATATTGAGCACTTTACATCGAACAACAAAATCAACCAACCAACTATTGTCTTGGCGCGCATCCGTCGCGGAACGTTTGACGCGTGACGGTCATGCACAACCAGCTGCTCGAAACACGCGGCAACACCACATATACGAGTGTCGTGCTCTCTCATTAGTGCTGCTCGGAGTCAGACTTCGATGCATGTGCACTAAAAAGGTATTACGCACAAAACAATCGGAATGGCCAAATTATATATTCTTAATGCATTATCAAGGTCGTGATCAGGGATTATGACCGCACTTAACAGGAACACCATTCTAATGGCGACCGCATTAACGAGGGCGCACTTTTTTAATAAAAGTCCCGTAACCTCCCGGGCGTGAGCTCGTCTCAAAATAACTTTCAATGATGCCACTCTAATTTTGATTAGCCGCACTCTCACATCACCCCCACGTCGTGACAAGCGCACGCCACCACGAAGCACACGGGCACTCGCACTCCCTCCCTCCCTGTCTCGTCGCGATGAACTTCCACGGAACGCAAACACGACATATTTTCCTACCGCTGTTGATATGCTGCCTCGCGGCCTTCCCTTGCCTGGAGCAAGGAGGGCTCGCGTCAGCTACGACATCGGCGAGGCATACTGTGGATGATACCGCCACCACCTGCGTACCCCTCCAGGGCATCGAAAGCAACGCAACGGGAACCCTCGACGCAAGCGCTTTCATCGACTTGGACGCGATCATGGTGTCCCTGGCCGAGGAGGTATTTCATCCTGACAACCCGATCATCCCCACCGTCGCCGGATGCGCTGCTTCCTTGGAGACTCCGATCGCCATGAGGAACCTCCTAGGTAAGCCTCTCAGCAGCTGCTGCTCACCGCTGATTGCGCTGGTAATTGTTTTTTTTTTAACATCGTACCCTCGAGGACAACTAATTTTCGTTTGTGGTACAGAACATGTACGTACCTACCTGGTACTAGTCGTGAAGGACATCCATTAGAAGCTAGGAATTTATCTTGTACAACAGGACACTCAGTTTTAGCTATCGTCGTCTCGAGGGCACGCACGATATATCATGCTATACTTCGAGAAAGACGTACCTGGGTTGTATACAATGTACTACTGTGAGTTGACCTATTTCAGCCGTGTGACCAACATGGAATTCCTCTTTTGGAGTGAGCCTCGTCTGAGTCTTGCTTTGAACCGCATCAGTGGAACAGGCCTTGAGCAAGGGCCGTATTACTATTGCAATTGGACATTATATTGTTGTATTGGGTTGAGTGTAGCGCTCGGCGCTGACCTCGATTTCTGGGTCCAATTTTCTTAGCGTCCGCCCAAAAGGGAGATCACTTGATCTCAATGGGCATTTTGCCATTGGCTGTGGCCCATACTGCTGTTGTATACCTGGCACGACGTTAGTCTTTTATTTCGACGAGGGTGTGCTCCACACGATTAATATCTAGTTACTGCAGGGTCCAGTAGTTCCAGCAGTTCCAGTGTATGGTGCTCTCTCGCCGAAGTTACGATTATTTCCTCCAAGTCTCGGCAGCCTTGCGGCGGTGATCGTAAAACCTATTAACCTATTAATACAGGAACCTGGTGTAATATGAAGCAATCGTGGCAAGAAAGCTCGAGCGTGAAATTTACAAAGCAACATCAAGAAACACGAGATGGGCGGGGGTGATGATGACGCTTATATTAGTTGTGCAGAACGCATCCCAGCTTGTGCGTCACAAGCAAAGTCAATTATTTTTTCTGCAGAGGTTGTGTGTCTTGTACGACTGGTTCATTTTTCAAGAGCTGATCGTTTTATTTTGCCATCAACGCCATCATACCAGCAGCAGCAGCAGCCAGCAGGAGCAGCAGCAGCAGCAACAGTCAGTTTGTTGTATTTAGACCACGCAGGAGCATTACTGTTGGCTCATGAAGTAGCATATATTATTATGGTGGTAGGGGTCTGAGTTGCGTGCGATTTGTGACGCATGGCGTTGTACGCGGCAGATTAAGAAAGCAACTTTGAAACTTTAGCCTTCGCTGCTACTATAATACGCGCGGACCACAATACAAAGCACCTCAAATGTGGACGACTTGAAATTGACAGGTATTATTTGAATAATGATGTCTCGATCGCTTCTGTCTTGCCAGCGGCTCCTGTCCGTCTCTGTCTCCAAATAATACGACACAACGATATTTCAATGTCAACAAGAACGAGTTGGAGTCGCCCAGACATCGCCACCATACGAACACATTCCTAAACCCACCACAGAAAGCACCAATAATATTCGTTTTGCGCGGTGGTACGTCGCGTGTTGGTTCACGATCATCCTAGTGTCGCGAGGCGAAGCCGCGCACGGGGTCATACCCATTTTGTCTTGGTTAGGGTCGAGGATAGGCCTGTAGGCCTGTGGGGTAGGGGTGGGTTCAGGGTTGGGTTTTGGTTGGGTCGGCGCCTTCTTACCGTTGGTGTGGTCTGTAAAAGCACTCAAAACACGAAATATTGCCCCAAAAACTCTGTACGTAAATGCGTACCAGGTATGTTGTTGGTACTCTACCCCTGGTATGTTTGGCGGTCAAATCCACCTCGTACAGGAGTGGGGTCGTAGCACCTCGACGCGGGTATATGGGCAAGACCGAGCAAGCCACTTGGAAGTGCCATCGTTGTCGACGCGTGTGCTACGTAAAAGCTTGGAAATTTTGTCGGACCGTTGTTGACGTGGGCTTGAAAATACTTTCTTCGTTTATTCTGTCGAGGTTTCCGTTTTCATTTCGTATCAGTAGTTGCAGCAGTTTAAAGTATACATGTACCAGGTATTCATTTCGTACGTGCCAGGTGATTCGAGATACAAAACGTACACCTACGTATTACCTGGTAATTCGCATGCGTTGTACGATAGTGTTTTTTTATATTCAAAAACGTCAGCCGTGATTGTGTGTGTGTGTTCTTCACATTAAACCGTTCTTCTACTCGTCGACATCCAGCACACCCAGTGTCCGTACTGATTCTTCACCCTAGAAAGATCAGCTCTGTGGTCACAAGCTACGACACAGAGATAATGCATCGTAATGCATTCGACAACGCAATGTCATGCCCTAGTACTGGGTACGACAGGCACAACATACATACGTCAGCAACAGAAATACATTAGAAGAGAGAATACGAAATAAACAAAAACAAAAACAAAAACAAAAAAATAATAAGAAAACAAATAAAACAAAGATAAAAATAAAAACAAAAAGATTACGACCGATTAAATGAAACCATTTGTATACCCTGATATTTTTAAAAATGTAAAAACAATATACTTCGAAGTAATAAACATGCATATATGTGTTGCCCTCATCATTTCATATCATATCATATCAGGTCCGAAATTTCTTTTTTCTTACGTGACTCATTACGACTGCTGTGTTATACGAGTAAGATAATACGCGTCTATACAGCTGCACGGACACTCACAATACGAGTATGATACGCGCACATTTAGTTTAGTTTGTGTGTGTTTTATATTATTTTTTGATACGATTTTTCGCAGAACTCCGAGATATTATTATAAAAAATGAAAATACACTCCAGCTGTGAGATCGAAGATTTCGTCGAAACTCATCTTTGCAAGCTGTGTGTGATACTCCGATCGTGCGTATTACGAGTTGTGTGTCCTCGTTAAGGATTGTTGTTGTTGTTGTTGTTCTCACATTAACTCGCATAATCAAGTCCGTGGTCACAGGACAGGCTCCAGTCACTCTGGATCTGAGGAATACCCCAGGGAAAAACACACACAACCCAAGGTGGTACACGCATATATCACAGCTGACGCAATTCATGCCTCCACCAGAAACATATAAAAGTGAAATCGGGAGTCAGTCTACGATGTGCCAGGTCCAGGCCGGTACATACGTCTCACTACTCACGCCTGGAGAAACCAAATATTCCGATTGCCACCCAAGGAAGACTACCACGTATATATTACACGTAGTATCTATCACTACGCATACGCACGACAGGCATAAGTCAATTGGAGAAAAAGAAACAAAGAAAAGAAAAGAAGATAAAGGAAAGGAGAGAAAAGAGAACAAAAAACGAAACAAGACGAAAAAGGCAAGCAAAGAGAAGAAAAAGACAAAAAAAGCAAGAAAAGACAAGACAGGAAAGCAAGGAAAGAAGAAGAGAAAAAAAGAAAAAAAAAAGAAATATAAAAAGAAAAGAAAGAAAATATAGGTCGGCGACTCCCCTTACAACTACAGTGTAGCTATCAGGGTCAACAGGATGATTTTAGTCAGTCTGTGCGCGGAAACTAATATTATACGAGGTATAGGACTGTCTTACCAATAGATTTTAGATAGGCAATGTAGTATGCGCGCGATCGGAGTATCACACACAGCTTGCGAGATGAGTTTCGACAAAATATTTTTTCTCACGGCTGGAGTGTAATTTTATTTATTATAATTATTAACTTCTCACAGTCCAATGTGGCCATTTCTGACTACTATTAATAATACGCAAAACCCTTTAACTCTAGACTAGATATATATATTTTTTTTGCACACTTTCACTTTCCAGCTTCTGGACAAGCCGTGGTCACAGGTGTCATCCCTTCTCCTCCCCGGTTCTTGTCTTCAATTTTTATCGCGCATAGGGTTCAGCAATCCCACTGCTCGTCGATTGTTCATGGAGTGTTGCTAACTCACGCTCTCGCGCTTTCCGCAAGTCGATTTGTCCTCAAGAAAAAGTCCCAACGAATTTTTACGAGTATGCACTCGGTGGGGCTCGAACTCAAGAAACTGATCTATACCAGGCTCGAGGATAACCTGATACGCCACCGGGGCGACCGGTTGTTATATCCAATGGCGTCGTCAACAGATTATGATTTTTGGGGGGTCTTGGACTCGAATCTCACGGTTCACCAACAATCATTTTACCAGAGTAATGGCTTTTCCCACATTTCGAACTCCATAAATACTCTGTCCCTGGCATGCCCAATAAATGGAACGGCGCTGATACTGACTGACACTATCGCCCGTATATCTGGCGGACCCGCTATCCACCCCGCCATGTTAGGGGGGGGGAGGTGGCATGTTATTCAATGCCCACGTTTTGTAGGCGATTGGTTGATTATTTTTTTTTTTTTCTTGTCCTCCGGCAGATGAGGATTAATAAAGCTTTAGCTCACCACACTTCCACGTATTTTCATACGCGTCGTGTGTCGATTTAACTCAGCTGATTTCGCAGCCCAACGCAAGCTGGCGCACCCTTCGGGTCCCATTGTAGGTATAGCGTAAGCTGTCTCTAGCGATTGGTTATCCTTTTACCAGGGTGTTCAAAGGAGCTAACACCCTCGTATCCCTTAACCCCTTTAAAGCCCCCGAACCCCTCCCCATGCTAAATCCAATTAATTTTGTCCCTGAAACGGGTTTCCAGTCGTACAGGGGTTAATGCATCAGGGTGTCCACATCCTGATCATTCATCCTACGGGTGTAGTAGAGAGGTACACGTTTCGCGCGCCACCGCCTGACTGCTTGCTCCCTGCGAAAGCAGGGGTAAACACAAAAAACAATGGCGAAAAGCTGATTCGAAGCAAACGCCACAGGGTAGGAAAGAGCGGGAGGTCGGTCACCCTTTGCGTTTGTTTCCCCTGCTAACTCAAGAGAGAGTCTGCTCGCGCGAGAGACGGTACAACGCGCTGTTCGGTTCGTGACGCGCACCGCCACGTCATCGCTTTTTCCAATACGCCTACTTGCACGAATTATTTTTGTTTTTTTAACCATTTTAGAGCCCACAAATCCCTCCCTATACAAAAACTACAAGTAAATTTGTCTCCCCTAAAGGCTTTCCGGCAGGGAAGGCGTTTTATGTCCGTTTATGATGAGTGTGGTACCGAGCCAAGCGCGCGACTGTGTTAACCCCGTTGTTGAGCTCCAAATTGTCCCATGTACTAATTCCTAATTCCGAGACATGGTCCCGAAAAACGGGTTTTGTGTACGTCGTAAAAGAAATGCAAACAAAGGGTTTCCAGTCGAAAAAGGGAGTACCCCCCTCCCCCCCCCTCTTATTTTTCCTTCCTTCCTTCCAGGTTGAAATCATGTCACATCCCACGAACCAGCGCACTTATTTCGACACGTGGCGTACGTGAAGTTCGACACGCGTGTGCGTGTTGTCTACAGTATTTGCACAATTTCGTAATCAATGAATTTACGCGCTGATGTATGTGTAAAGTATCACGTGTAGTTCGGTAAGGGGGTTGTTTGCGTCCACCTTGACGTTTTTCGCCTACCTAGAAAACGTTTCGCGCACCAAACCATATATACTCCAGTATATATACGGCAAAATATTCGATCTCACAGCTGGAGTGTACTTGAATTTTTCTAATATACTACCGCTGAACTGTACCTGCATAGCATTTTAATAGTTGGCACCGAAGACGTGGCAGCTGCGTGGTTCTAAGGGCAAGGTCTTTAGAATTCCACCATTTATTCCACACATTTTCGGAGATTCAAGGTTCCAACAGTTGTACTGGTGCGTGCCGCCAAAAAACAGGCGTGCAAACGGCTCCAGCATTCTTCGTACTGTTTGAACATATCGACGAAACAATACTCTCAAAATTTGAATTCAAGTTGTTTGAAAAATGACGCGTGCGGAGGCTATTCATTGTGGTTGTGTCTAAAATTGTTTGGTGAGGCTTTATTGGACTCGTGTTGTTGGGTTTTTCGCACCCGGAACCTTTTTTTTTTTTTTTTTATCCTTGTTATGCTTGTGGTGTGCTGAATTGAATGTCAAACTGCAATGAAATAACTTGTGCCAGGTATATAATGTATGTATGATGCACAAAATACGACAAGGCAAGAGAGGGCTGAACTCTTTATGCAGTAAAAATGAAGGCACGTATCGCATTATGGAAAGGGGAACAGCAGTAGTAACCCTCGTATTTTGAACGTGTATCTACTGCCGTAAGTTTCGTCTAAGAAAAGTGAATGCGAGTCATACCATACATTACGACGTTAGATTTTTTGGGGGGGGTCAAACGTTTCTGATCGGGTAAGCTCGTGAAGCGAGGTCAAACGTTTTTGACCAGTCAAGCATTTCTGACCAGTTGAACTCGTGGGAGTGTGGAACTACTGGTTAGTATGACATTGTTAACTACAGGTACATTTGTTAGTCTACATACGAGTAGCGAATGGAAGCTTTCGTCGGGTTGCTTGCGCGAACGAACGTCTTCGATGTCAAATGTATCTCTGGTTAGATGAATTGAGTAACTCACCTTAGGAGGCCAGAAACATCTGCTGCAGACTGCTTGCACCCCTCGGAGTGTGTGATGACTCAGAAGAAAAGAAAGGTGCAAAAGGTAATAAAGTCATAATTGAGGGGACGAGAAAAAAGTAAAGCAGAAGTGTCCAAGATGAAGACTTGATTGTTCACACCGATTTTGATGTGTTGGGCCATGGTCGTTCAGGGCGGATATGGTGTGGTGGAATAGGAACATGTTAACCCCTTGAGGACTTCAGTCCCAACTTTGGGATTAATCACTTGGAAATTGTACACTGCGGTACTTTCGGGCTTAATCCCCGTTGGAAGCTCAAGTGGGAAAATTGCCGAAAATAGCTGACGGCCAGGTGCAGCGATTAAGTGCAGCGCAACGGCCTTGCGAGGCAGTCCGGGTCGCCGAGACTGGGGGTTCACAGGACCCTTACCGGCAGAGGAGAGATTCGGCCTGCGCACAGCGTGGTGATACTCGACCCGCTTCACAAGCTTTTCTTCCTGACTGACCGCATGGCGTATATTATTTTGTATATTATCATTGTTCTTGGTCGGTTTCTTCAGTGACACAAAACGGTTCGTAGTGTTGGAAAGTGAAGAGAGCACGGGGGATTTTACTGGTCGTGTCCTTTTCTGCATTGAAGTATTGTATACATAGTACGGTGTGCCCGCAGTACCAGGTTCTGATACGTTCAGTTTTATTTGTTTCGGTATTGGGTGCGCGCTCGATGACGACGGTAAACGTACGCCGCTCACTACTGCTGTCGTTCGTAGAAGCATGTTTTTTTTGTTTTGCTCATACCGGCTATTCTATTCCCGCCTTTTCTCGCTTTTTTTAGACGTGGCTAGCTTCTTACTGTCGTCACACAGGCATCGAGCAGGCGCGATCGACCATTCGCAACACTCCTACTTCCACCACTAAAGGGGAGTCCGGAACGTAACAGGATGGATGATGCGCCCGACGCCGGTCGGTTGTGTTATCATCTGCCTTGTTGCGGGCTGCCTGTTTTGCTTCGTTTTCAGTTGTGTCTACGTAGCCGCCTTGTTTCACTCAATGTTTAGGTCTTCCTGGGAATCCTCGGGGCAGACGAACGATTTTTGGCCAGGTGGCAAGTGGAGGAGACACGTGCTACGATAGAGGTAGCACATTTATTTTTCTTCTAAAATGTTTTTCGAATTACGGGGTTCCTCAACGCAAAAAATCGTCGGAAAGAAGTCATTTTCTTTGCAGGACTACCATTGTATCATATATACCTTTCGAGAGCCATCCATGCCGCTGTGTTTCCCCCCCCCCCCCCCCCCCCCCCCGCCTCGAACGCCCCCTTCTTCCCCGTCACCCGCACCTTCGCCTAGACCTAGCACCACAAGTATAACAAACCCCTCACCTAAAGCACTCCCCCCCCCCCCCCTCCCCCCACCCCCGCCCCCACCCCCCACCCTCCCCCCCCCAACCCATCTCAACCCCACCCTCTCTTTACTCACTGATTGTACGACTTACCCCAGGATATACACGATAAACTGATGTATTATTTCCAAAAATGTCACATTTATCCCCTCGAAATAATGTATAGTTTCCAGGCACATATCGAGCTGCCCCCCCCCCCCCATCCGCCCCAACCCCCCCCCCCCCCCCCCCCCCCCCCCCGCCCCCAATAATATACTGGTTCCAAAACCGTCAGATTTATCCCCTCGAAAGGATTTTTAGCTTACATGCACAAATTGTCCTTTCCCCCCCCCCCCTCCCCCCCCGCCCCCCTCCAAACCCGCTCGCTTTTGATCAAAACCAGGCCCCCCCTTTCCCTTCACAGCTGTCAGATTTTGTCCCCCTCAGAAACGGGTTTTATAGTTTCCGCGCACAGACTGACTAAAATCATCCTGTTGACCCTGATAGCTACACTGTAGCTGTAAGGGGAGTCGCCGACCTATATCCTTGATGAGGACACACAACTCGTAATGCGCGCGATCGGAGTATCACACACAGCTTGCAAAGATGAGTTTCGACGAAATCTTCGATCTCACAGCTGGAGTGTATTTTAATTTTTATAATATACCTGCGAAGCCGTTGGATTTTCCATCCGGTATATCAGTATTATTTTTCCATTAATCATTGTTCCTTTGTTTTTTTTCTCTCAAGCTCCTAACGCAAAGAACCTTCTCAGAAAAAAACACGGTTTACTTTTATCGTGGCACGCGTCAGGAGGAAACAAGAGACCTACGAGCGCGGCGCATCCCGGATGCATGCCGCACAAACCCGAAGGGCAGGGGGGTGTATGAGGGGTGTAGAGGGAAAACCCTGTTGAAAGCGAGAAGGAAACGGCAGACAGGGTGACAGAGACACCGGATGCATGCCGCACAAACCCGAAGGGCAGGGGGGTGTGTGAGGGGTGTAGAGGGAAAACCCTGTTGAAGAAAGCGAGAAGGAAACGGCAGACAGGGTGACAGAGCACCAGGCCGACCACCGCGTACACGACGGTATATTTTGCTATATATGTACATTGTATACACCCACCCCCCAGAAGTGTACCGTTCGGGCGACAAACTAAACAAGATCCCAAATATCAACACGATTGATCCCCAAGGAGTCATCCAACACCAGGGGCTGCAGTTGGTTGGGCTTAACTTTCCTGACCAGGGGGGTTGAACTCCCTCCAACTGTGTAGATACAGGTTCTAGGGAATGATAATGTTTCGATCATGATTGTCGTAGGACTAGCCTGACACGTGCTACGGAAGAGATGCAGCCCTTTTTTTCTTGTGAGAGGTTTCGTCAACTTGGGAGCTTAATACCTGGGTCCCTCTCAAAAACTGATTTGGAGAAAAATCAAAGTTGCTAGCGCGGATGAAACAATTCCACGTGGCTCAAGTACACATTAACGGGAATCTCAACGACAAATTCGCGTGTTTTCCGACGATTTTGGGTTGAGGAGCCCCGCCATCCAGATAACATTTCAGACGAAAAGTGCTTATACCTTTCTCGTAGCGCACGCGTCCTATATAGAAGTGTCGTGTTACTCGGGCTGCGCGAACTAATGCATCCGAAAGCATTTCTCGGGTGAGAAATCGAGCACCTCCACATGTTACAGGAGCTCAGAAATTTTTTAGAATCTGCTGTACCCCTGTCGTGGGATAACCCCGGGGAAAGTTACGTGCAACACCCCCTGTTGTGTCATGCCTCATAATCTGTATGATGGGGTCTCTTAACACTCCCTCGCAAAAGGTATTGAGACGCTCTTGGAGCCTGGAGCTCGGCGGAAAATAGTGCGCCTCCCTGTAGATTCGTTGATCAAAAGTCCAATCGATTGCCTAGTTAGACGCGTGCTACGATAGAGATAGCAGTTTTCGTCTGATTTTTTTTTCCGAATGACGGGGCTTCTTAAACTCAAAATCGTAGCAAATAGGGCATTGTTTTTCCGTGATTTTCGTTGTGTCTCATGCCATGGCGTTTCTCTTTTATCCGCGATAAACCAGGTTTTTCATTCGGGATCTACTCGGTTTTTGGGGTTAACTAAGGACATGTCTTGAGCTCCCGAAATTGAGGATCCTCGGCAAAAACGTGGTGCACCTATATCGTAGCGTGTGCGTAAGTGTTGCCACCCTGACCGTGTGTTTAGAAATAATAGAAGGATATGTCCCACAGAAGAGTTAACCTTGTTCAGCAAAACCGAAAGCCCCACTTGGGAACGATATGTACGTCATCCGACTGGCGATTGTCGAGTGGGTTTCCATATCTGGGTGTTTTGCGTCGAACACTGGGGGCCCGCTAGGGTATGAGTGCATTGGGGAAGGACGCATCCTGCGATAATATCTAAAGGTAGCACTTTTCGTCTGAAATGTTTTTTAATGACGGAGCTCCTTAACCCGAAATCGTCGGAAGTAGGCTTTTTTTTTCTGCAGGATTCTCGCTGTGTACCTTGGCCACGGGATATTTTATCCGGTAGCTCAGTTTCGTTTTTCTCCCAATCTGTTTTTGGGAGAGGTTTTGAGCTTCCGAATGGGGGAACCTGAAAAATAGTGGCGCACCTCTATCGTAGCACGCGTCGATGGCTTGGGACTCAGGGGTTGGCGCGTATGTGGACGCCACAGGGCTTGCCCGCGGCAATGAGCCACGCGTTACCGCCATATGGCCTGACCAGGAAGCCCAAGAGGCAAAACACTGGGTTTCGAACAAGGCTCTGAGGATATTTGTTGTGGCAAAAGTGTGGCTCCGATGTCCGTATAGGTTTCAGTAGTCTTCTCGTCGAGCCATGAAGGCATTGTCGCAACTTCTACACTTGTCCCGACGGCGCCACCGGGATGACTACCACCGTCTTCGGTGAGGCTTGCCTCCAATATTCTCGTGGAAAGCTTGTGTCTGTGCCACTTGGATGACTATCACCGTCTTTTGCGTGGCTTGCCTCACAACATTCACGTGGAAGGCTTGTGTCCGTGTCAGGAGCAATCCGCCGAGGCGCCTTTACCGGCTTTGTCCCACAAATCGTACCAGCATAAAGTACTAAAATATATATTCCACTCTAAATTTTGTGCTTTTTTTCTCGTCAAATCGCGAGAGGGTATCGACCCATCCAACCACCCTAATCCTAACACCAAAACCCCAACCCTATCCCAGGCTAGGGCTTCGACTCGAGCGTGGTTTCGCCGCGCGTTTTTGGAAAAAAACTCATAAAAAATGTGCGGACCACCTCAGACATCGAAATATGTTTGGTACTTTATCTGGTATGATTGGTGGGGCGAGAATATCGCAAAAAGGCTACTGCAATCGCCACCCGCCCACGCGGCGCAGTACCCCTGCCCGAGAGTCGAGCCACACGGTCCCGCCGAAAAAGTCAGTTGAACTGCTGTCTGTTCGGTGTCGGTTGCCCAGAAATCACCGGTTCACATTGGACACAACAAACGGGTTCTAGAATGGAACGAACGAATTCGAACAGCCTCGTTCCGACCCAACTGGTCGAAATCGGATGAGACACCCCCTGGACACCACCAACATATTACCTGGGTGATACCGTAACGTGAGCAGAGACGTGTAAGGAAGGCATGCAGTATCTCTGTACAGGTGTGCGAGCGAACGACGTCATATGGAGACCAGGTGATACCGTGATGTGAGCAGACACGTGAGAAAGAACGCAGTATCTACCTTCAGGTGTGCGAGCCAACGGCGTTTCGTGGAAGACTGGTCAGTAACCAGGAGGTCGTGGAGATGGAACAAACGGCGTTGCGCGTGGCCCATCGCAGTGGGCGAAAGAGACGCTCGAAAAAGCACGCAGTATCTATTTTCAGATGTGTGAGCAAACAACGTTATATGGAGACCAACAACCTGGAGGTCGTGGAGGAGGTGCAAAGGTCTTGTGAACGAATGACCTATGGCAGTGAGCAAAACTGTTCGGCGGCGTCGGCGACAGCTGCTGCAGGCACCGGCACTCGAAGCTCGATCATGCGTTCTTGACGGCAGACAACACCTGTGCCCCCTTGTTGGGAGTGCGGCAGCTACAGCAGTTGTTTGCAAGCACCTTTATCACTCCTTTCCTATCACACCCCCCGTAGACCATACCACCCCGGTGCAACTCTTCATCAAATCCGAAGTTTTTCACCCACTTCTATCACCGGGATGCGTTGTGTACTATGCCCGGCCGGAGTATAACACATCCGGTGAAAGGTTTTGTAGAGGCCCAAACGTTATCACCGAGGGAGTGGTATACACCGTCGTATACTGTATCCTACCTGGTACGCAGTTTTGTTATTTTTTTTTCAACGTTTTACCCGTATTGTTTTGACAGAGAGAGAAGACAGATGGGCAGGTGTGCCTACATCTGTAACAACGTTTGTGTATCACATCCTGCGTGCATGGTGGTTTTTAGTCGTTACGTTCACTCTCCAGCTCGTCTCAGCTAGAGGTTTTACCGTCCAATACCTTCTGGACAGTCCGCGTTCATAGGTGTCTTCCTTTCTCTTTCCCCCGGTACATGCTTCCTTTCCTTTTGTGCTCAGGGTTCAGCATTCCCACCTTCCAGCTTTTTCTGGTCGTCGATTTTTGTCGTATATTTTTTTCAGCCCATGCTCTCGAGTCATGACGCATGCCAAGTTTCATAATGAGCATGCGTTCAGCGGGGTAGCGGAGCGACAGAAAATAAGCACATCCTGATGAAAGAAAGAGAGGCTCAGACACTTGGAGAAAATATGAAGTCATGTGTAGGAAAGTCAGGAGAACTTAGCCAACAGCATCGGAGAAAGTCATACAGGAAACAGCCGTGTTCGAACGACGCCTTCATGGACCACGGAGAAAGGCCCTTCCGGCTGGTGAGTGCACGGCGGAGCCATCCCACGGGGCAGGGGTGCTCTACATGAGTCTCTGAGGTCCTCACACGAGGAGCTCAACATCTCACACGAGATACTACATGGTTTCGAAGGCATCTCGTTCACACACCATGACCAAAGCTTCCATGCCTTAGTAGTCATAAGAAAAATACACTATGTACTCGTAAAATTACTGGAGTAATGGCTGAGCGAAGCTAGTTCCTCACTTGAGGAGCTCCATCGGACAGATACGTCATTAGCTAATCCAACCACTGCAACCCCTACCGTGGGATGACTCCACGGTAGGGGGGGGGTACCACTTTTCGCGAAGTAAGGGATGTGAGCCAGTCGCACGAGTGACTCTGTACCTCGCTCACACATATACTTTCAGGCGATATTTTGAGCGCCAGGGGGGGTTGCATTCCGTCCCCTTTTGGTGGGATGCACATCGGAAACCCAAAAAGTAACGGAAGCTCTTATAGACCGTTAGAGGAAAGAGCACAAGGAGTCATTCGCGCGCGAGGCGAGTGACCCCGAGTCTCGCGTGCAAACTAAAAAGATCCCATGAGGTGACCTCCCCCTCGCTATTACAGCCGGCGGTCGAGTCAGATCGTTTGTGCGGGGGTGGAGAACTTTTACTGCGCGCTCTCTCGTGCAAAGCTTTGATCGTATCACGTACCAGGTGTTGGTTTTGGTAAGGCACCCCGCGAGGCGGTTACATTGTACCCCCCTCATTGCTGTCTCTGGACGCGGACATACCGGAAAATTTATGTAACTCGATGAAGACCTGTCAAATATGTGCAAGTCCGCTTGACACGCGCGGTTCTTGAAAGTTTCTTGCTCACCTTTCCATGCGACTCGCTGAACACCTCACGGCGCCTCGCGCTTGGTGCAAGCAAAATCTCTTTGCTTGGGGTTGATGAAAACCCGACCTGCTCCGTCCCAGCATTGTAGAGGGGCCAGGGTCTAGTATCTATGGTCATACCACTACGGCCATGGCACGAATATCGAGTACACCCCACCCCTACCTCATCATCCTTGGTTTCCCGAGCGCGACACGCAACAGGAAAGGGAAGCGTGCTACGATAGAGGCTGCACCACATTTTTTCCTGCCATGTTTCTGAATTCAGGAGCTTAAGACCTCCCCCCGAAAAAGTGAGATCTTGTTGGAGAAAGGTAAAACTGCTACATGCCGGATGAAAATATCTCATGTGGCTTTAGGTACAACAAGAGTGATAAAACAAAATTTTGGTTTTGATTTCCCGAAGATTTCGGGTTAAGGATGCCCGTCATTCACAAAACGAAGTAGCCGAAAAAAGGTATACCTCTATCATAGCATGCGTCGACGCCAAAGGGCACAACTTTCCAGCAGAAGCAGCAGAGGTGGTACTCTTATAAAAAGCTGTGACAATTTTTCGAAAATCCCAAATAATTGACAGCGTGGGGGGGGGGGTGGGGGGTGGGGCGGTGCTTGTAAGGTTGGTGGCTGGGTAAATTTGACCGAGGAAATCACGGGGAATTACGCGCATAGGATACACCGGAGTTCCGGGTGTGAGATGACTACCGCGAGATGGTTCCATGTGCTGGTGGAAGCAGCGCGAACGGCGTGAAGTTGCCGGTTGGCGTCGTACAGCGTCGACGAGGGCGACGCCGTTGAGGCGTTGGCGCTGCGAGAGGCTGAGGAACAGGGGGATGTGAGGATGTTGGGACGGTCGCTGTCTCCCACTGTTGGCAACGTGTGGTGCTTTCAGATTAGAGGCGAGCGGGTCGATCCACGTTTTGATATTTGCGTTATAGAGATCTGCACCGTATATACGTACGTGTGCAGTGGTGTGTGACTGTCAATGGGCTTGATGCAGCTTTTAGTTGCCACAGTTTGATGGTTCGTTTTTCGCCGTGGTGGGTGTACAACACCTACCGACCGCTCAACTGTTGTCATCCGGGACTAGGACGTTGCTTGTGCACCTTGTGGTTGGCGAGGGAACCCAATGCAGTATATTAGACTACCCTCATAGCAAAATAGTGTGATAGTAGTGTTCGGCTTCCGCTGACCTCCACGACGTCGAGCGTGAGACGTGGTAGGTGTAGAGGTGCACCATGAACGGCATGAGAGACAACAAAAAAATATACAAACATATTTGTCAAAATATGTAGGAAACCAACGACGAACGCTAAACACGCTAAGAAATCGGAGAGAGAAATAGAACAACGCAAGATGAAGAGTTACCTGGTGGTGCGGGCACGCGACATACCCCGGGAAACTTTGAGCCTTGGACCGTTCTTGACACCGCCCACTACCCTCACTGTATGAACTCGGCGACGCTTGAATCCACGATTTTACTGTTCGCCTACTGCTCCATCGGGGATGTCGACGTCGTAATAATTGTGAATAAATTGATAACATGAAACTAATCAAAACAGAAGAGCGGCCGGTGTACCGCACCGCTTGCAAGGATGAGTATCGACCCAAAAATTGTCGAACTTGCAGCTGACGCAACTATTGATAAATGTTGTGCCATAGAACGGAAGCTATTACATATTACAAGTTCGGATTATCGTTCAGGGCATAAGAACCAAACAAAGGTTAAACCCGTTTCGCTTCCAATAAAATGACGGGTCCAGTGTTTGGAGGGGCCAACTGTGATGGTAAGCTAACTCCACGACTGACCAAGGGTTGACCACAAACCGCTTGTCTACAGGGTTCCCCTGAGTAGTTTACCTCATGTACTGCCCATTCATCGCTTCTGGTTTGTGCAACTGGTCACTCAAGGTCCCAACAGAAACTGCCCATAAGCAACGGTTGAGAATTCGAGCAGCGAGAAGAATGAATTATAAACAACTCAAAGGGACTGAAACAACGAAGAATGGCCAAACAAATGATATGCACCCCCAGCGGTGCATACAAGCCGGTTGCCCAGGTGGTCTTGCGGTTTCCCTCGAAGACTGCTAGCGTTGGTCCCTTAAGATCGATTCCCACCGTGGTGAGATTTTGACTTCATTTTCAAAAATTCAACAAACATGATTAATTGCTGACAGCGCCTAGCAGCGTAGGTGGGTACTTTTAATTCGACGCGAGTCGACGAGAGGGAAGAACATGCTGGATTCTTGCGATAAAAGTGAAGGCACGTACCGTAGTGGGGAGGAGGGAGGAGGGTGCGACCCCAAGTCTGAGAACTGGGAGGGAGCGCGAGAGCAATTCGAGAATGATAAATGGGATTGAGGACAAAACAAATAAAAAAGTCATGCACCCTTGTGAAATATGTGCTGTCGCCCCGGTGGCGTATGAGGTTATCCTCGAGCCTGGTATAGGGCAGTTTCGTGAGTTGGAGCCCCGCCGAGTGCGTACTCGTATAAATTCGTTGGGACTTTTTCATGTGCACAGGTTGACTTGTACGGAAAGCGCGAGAGCCGGAGTTAGCAACACTCGATGAAAAATCGACGAGCAGTGGGATAGCTGAACCCTATGCGCGATAAAAATTGAAGGCAAGAACCGGGGGGAAGAAGGGACGACACGTGTAACCACGGCTCGTCCAGAAGCTGGAAAGTAGTGAAGTGTTCGAACAACAACAAAAAAAAAATGTACTTTATTTTATAGTCAACTGCTTCTATTAGATAGTAACATGGTGGTGTATCGATATACCTGATTTTCTCTCGCACACCTGATAGCAGGTCCCAAGTCGACGAGAAGCCAATATGAAAACAGTAAGGCATTCGAACGATATTTGTTTCCAATGTATACCATACACTTATACCATGGAATATATTATGGTATATGGTTTCAAAATCAAATCAACTTGTCCTTGATTATTTTGTTGTTCTATCAGGTAGCTGTTGGTCTTCAGTCGTACGAGGTGCCGCCAATACACAACAAGTATTTTCTCAAATTGGCATGGTATACGCACATCTTACTTACATGAGTTCTGACGGAATCTTCGGACTCATCAAGGGTGTATTTTTTCATATAATATAGTATAATAAGCAAAGCGCTATGTAAATTGAGTTTATTAGCTTTAGCATGCCCAATACTGTATAAATCTACACAGCAAAAAGTGTATATCGTTTAATGTTCCAATAAATCGTATTGATTTGTGGACCACAATACTCAAATATCATGAAAAAATATCCATATAGGTTTTGGTATGCTGTACGAGGCGGCATGCAAGACAAATAGAATACTAATCGTGAGTAATCAAGCAATCAAAACACCGAAATAATCAAGAATGAAATCAAGTGCCCAAGCCCGTTTCGATGTTGACTAGCAAAACCTGCTACTACGGGTATCTTGTAGGGTGAGAAAAGGAGAAGAAAAGTTTGTAGGTAGTACTGTTGTAGATGATATGAGAGATTCAACTCTGAACGGCGCACTTTTTTCCCATTAAACGACGACTTCGCACGTGGCCGCGCCTCGACCTTCATCTCTAAACGTCGCGCACTCATCGAAGGGCAATGTCCACCATATAGGTGTTACTCCTCAGCACGGGCGCACCGTTATCGTCGAAATAATTCGGTTTTGGGCAACAGGTGACCGACGGCGCGTTCCGCACGCAGCTCCCGCCCGGCGTATTTCTCGTTTTCACACATGCTTTTTTCGTTGGGGATTCTCGATAAACCAAACGGTTGTGCACGTCTTCCTCGCAATAGGAAGCGATAGTCTTTTTTTTGTTTTTCGTGTGTTCACGGCAGGGTAAAGGGAGGCATCCCGCGGTACCTAGGGGTGCAGCAGAAGGTTCTGAAGAATTTTTCGACCTCCCAACATGAGGAGATTGAGCACTCGATATTTCACCCCGAAGCATGGCTTCGAAGGCATTCGTTCGACCAACCCGACCACGCTTCTACCCTCTACTCCAAAAACATTTTTTACTCGTATATACAATCATTGAACTCATCGTTAGTTCTTCCCTCGAGGAGCTCAACCCGCCAGGTATTTCTTTTTTTGGGTCAAAATGTGAAACCCGTACTGTGGGATGACTCCTGAAGACAAATGCGTGTGGTGTCTGTAGACCAACGTTCCCCCGTCGGTTGTGCCACTTCAATTGGCGACATGATCGCAGAACTAACTCGGAGTAAACTCGGCAGCAGCAGGAGCGGCAGCAGGCAGGAGCGGCATATATGTATTTGTTTTTTTTTCAAAAAGAAAAATGACACTTCATAATTGTGAAATCGAACAAAGGTGATTTCGATCAACATTCAGCTTTGCGCTGTGGGCGATGCTTCGATCGCATGTGTTACGGGGTGTTTCTACTTGATGTGAGAACAACAACAACAACAACAACAACAACAACAACAACAACAACAACAACAACAACACCCTCTACTTCACGTGTTTTTTTAATTATTTTTTTAAATGTTTCAGTACACAAAAGTAACTGGGTCAACCATGTGGTCTTCCAATATTTTTAAACGAGAACGAGAGCCAGCCATATGGTTTGTGCATGTGAATTCGGCGGGCTGAATTCCGCGTGGTCACAGTGTGAGAGACGGCGGGCGGTTGATCGATTTCATGGCGCAGGGTGAATTTCTTGCCCCCTTCCGATATTTCCTTTCAGCCTGGAGTCCGGAATGCTCTTGGGTCTCTGGTGGGTCGTCGTGGAGCTTCGGTGTGATTCAAAGTCTTCTTAATTGTGATATTTTCGAGTGCTGCAAATGCGAAATTTGAAATGATCGTGGATCTTCCGTGTGTAGCGATAGGCGAACTTCTTTAGAGCCGGACCCGCACCCCGACTATATTGTTGAGTCTTTCCGACACTGTAAGGGCCACACACAGCACATCAAGCAGCAAAAGAAGGCTATCGGTTAAGGTTGGGACGAGGGTTCCGATCGGGGGCTGTGACCGCGGATGGCCTAGCTAGGCTGAAACTAATCTCACCTGAGTGAGGGAAAAAAATGGTTTCAAAGCAGTCTCGTTGGTAAACCCTCGACTCTGCTACCGCTTTTGGAGCAGCATCTTTTATGCGGACACAGAGCACGTTCCTTTGTTCCTCCTCCGAGAGGAGATGAACCAGATGTACGCAGCGGCTGTACATTTCGGCCGTTCGGTCGTTTACGCGCGTGAAAATATAAAAATCCGGATCCGTGAGATAGAGGGATTTGTCGAAACTCATATTGACCGAAGTTGTGTGCGTTCGTGTCCGTTGCCTGGACTCGATGTTGTGCACGAAAATGTCTAATATTTACACGAGGCATGCCGTATACACCCCGCGTATATCGCGCAAGATCTTCCGCAACTGCTTTCGTAGTTGACGTGCTCATATTGATTACATCATCACATAATGAACGTCTTCGCATCACCTTGTTGGCTCTGGTGCTAGCCAGCACTAAGGGGGACTCGCCGACCTATCTACCTTGACCATGAGGACGTATACACACAAGGTGGCACTAGCGAACGGTGTATCACACACAGCTTGTTAAGATGAGTCGGGACGAAGTCCTCGATCTCACAGCTGTGGTGTATTTTTTATGTTCCAGAACGGTTACACACGCGCTGGGACAAACGGTTTGAATCCGATTTCGTCCGAAGTAGGGGGGAGGAGGGGGGGGGGGGTGTACTCATTTGTTGCTTGCCTTGGCCATTCGACCACTCACCACGCATCCCTTTCCAGACGGAGCACCGTTCCTACTTCTAATAAAGACACCTCCAACGTTCGTGCGCGTTTTACACTCCTTCCATATACTACGTCTTAAAACTCTTTGCTCATCATATTTCCGTTCTGGTTCGCCGTCTGCGGCCATTATATATCTCCTACAATAGCGATCGTTTTCCCGCTGCTCTCTAGGCTACCAAAATTGTTACATATCACATACGTCAAATTTCCTCATGTCCTCCTCTAACGCATCCCCTTCCTCTTTGTATATTTCACATTCTCCTACGTTATATGAGTCCTACTCTCTGTTGTTGTGCTACACGGGCACATATTTGCAGCCTCGTCCTCCTCCCGACTAATGGTATATCTCTTTCTTCTCCCTGGTAGGTCCAGGTCCCCTACACGAAATCGCAGTTTCAGCTTTTTGCGTAGCCCATTGGGCCGTCCTGAAACATTTTCATTCCAATATGCCCCCTCAACCCCCCGTACACCTCTAAGTGCTTCTCCTCTTTACCTTATTCCTTACGAGCACTTGCCTTTCCCTTCCTTTAACTGTTCTTTCTTTCTTCTTCAGGTCTTGTACCCGCCAAACTTCTCTATAGACAGTAGTACCTCTTCCTGGTCTCCCCCCATATCTTTCCATATTTTTCTCGACTACGTTATCCCATCTTGTTCCAGCTCGCCCCTTCGTTATTTTCTCCCATACAGCCATCATAAGCAATGGCCGCTGGCAACCTCTTTTCTGGCATATTCTTTTGACTTTCTAATACCATTTCGACTGTCTCACGTCTCCTTTTTTTTTTTTCAGAGACCAAGGGTACAGCAGTAGGGTATACAGTATACATCGAATCCTTACAACCGGGTCTAAGCCATCATATCATACTCGCGCGAGTGACGCTGTCCCTCTGACTGACGAAACGACTTCACAGGATATGCTTGGCGCAGCGTGGCTGAGTGTTGCCTTGCGGATTCACGTCCGGAGCCATCCCACGGTAGGGTTTGCAGTATGTCAGAAAGTCCTCGAGCTCCTCACATGAGGAAGTTAGTATCTCCCCCCCGAAGAATGACTTCGAAGGCATTCGGTCGCACAACCCGGCCAAGCTTCAGTGCCTTCTGAGTCCAAAAATAATATGTACTCGTGAAATTACTTCATTGACCGGCAGTTACTCACATGAGCAACTCAAATCGCCCAGGCTCAGGGACTCTTTGGCGCAAAACATTGCACTTTTTGGCGCCAAAACTGCAACCAACCCCTTGTTGTTGTTGTTGTTTTCTCACGTTAACTCTTGTCAAACATCTAGAGTCCGTGGTCACACGAAGGTGCTGGAGCACTAGGAAGATCCGAAAAACCAAGTAAAATCAAAATTCCTACCGTGGGATGACTCGTCGCGAAGCTAAAATTACATCCAAGCGAAAGACCACACGAAAAAACAGGGGGTCGCTCGCGCGAGTGACTCCCGGCCACCGTATGAAACCGCCCAAAAAAACAAAGAACAAACTATCGTAGCATTGGTCGTGGAGGAGGCGGGGGGGGGGGGAGGGGTGTCTGCCCCCCAAAAAATTAAAAATGACGGCTCTTTAGCGAAATACGTCGTTTAGATGGCTTTTTTCACACCCATCGCTCCGATGTTTTGCGAAATCTCCTCGGGTGTGTCGTGGCATCCAGCTTTTGAGACGTCGTCGACGAGAACGAGTGATACGGCGTACTTTACGGTATGTCTTTACTAATTGCAGCGGTCTCAAATGTGTTTAGAGCCAACGAAAGATTTTTTTGTTAGCGGAAATCTCCAGTGTCTTCCCCGTGAACATCGTACATTTGATGGGGTGTTTCCGATTGCCAAAACTTTTCATGGTCGGAAAAAATACGACACTAACATCGCTTCGAAAGAAAGGTATGTCATACCGCAAGGCAAACCCAACCGATGAAGTAAACCATTAGGCCCTCGAGTGGGTGAAAAATGGTATGCTTAAAAAACAAACACATTTCCAACCCACCAACTTTTTTTTCGCTGGCGTTTCGTGAGGTGGGATGTCCTTTGGATTGTGACAGGTTACACATTTTCAGTGTCACTGGTATGTACCAGCTATGTTTTTCTGACGAACTGCTACCCAACCAAAGTTGATACATGACAAACCCGCTACACTGCTAACAAATACCTGGGG
Organism: Undaria pinnatifida; assembly: GCA_012845835.1. Lineage (NCBI taxonomy): Eukaryota > Phaeophyceae > Laminariales > Alariaceae > Undaria > Undaria pinnatifida. The sequence goes on along the minus strand of JABAKD010000018.1, from coordinate 1,667,682 downwards.
AGACAGCGTCGGCGCCCCGACGGTCGTCGAAGATTAGGTACGGGGGACGGTTTGCTACCCTTCGCCGGGATCAACCAACGCTCGAAATTCGTCTGACGGATGGTGTTATCATGTGGTATCTTGTGCGCCCTGCCGACGGCACATTCTATACATGCTAGAATATTTGATCTACTATCAGCTCGAAGGGATGTCACCGGGCATCATCCTTCTCGAGGACATGCATACACCCTAGGCAACGCTTGCGATCTACGAGGGTCACACGCAGCTTGCAACGATGACGTTCGACGAAAAACTTCGATCTCACAGCCGTAGGCTTTTTTCGAGTCGTTCCAAGGTAGGGGTTGCAATCTTTGGGGCACACGTGTCTGGCCGGTTGGCCTCTTCAGATGTGAAACTCCCGGTTAGTATGGCACTTTTATTAGAATATCTTGTGCCTCGTAGGTGAAAACTAATTACTCTCTTGAATTGGTATGCATCACTAAGAACAAAATATGAAAATACCTTGGTTGTTGTATCAATCGAGCATGTGAATGTGTGAAAACTGGTTTAGGACCATCGCACCGAAGGCTTGGTCGGGGTCCCCGAAAGAGTGTCCTCGAAAGCCATGTTTCGGCTGAGATGTTGAAGTCCTTGCGTCGGGTGTTCAGAGCAAAAACTGCTGCACCCATAGCGCGGGATCACTCTTTTGTAGTTTTGATACCTGCAATCTTTTGGTCTTTGGACCGGTCAAGGCTTTTTTTTCTCGATACACTGGGGTGTGTCCGATGACGGGTGAGGATGTGGTTGTTTTTCCGGTGGAGAACGTGCCACTGGCGATCACCGGCTCTCCGGTTGTTGGTCCGGCGGGGGTAGAGACTTACACACCTTGTCCGAGAAACACTGGTTGAGGCCCAAGCTGTGTCTGAGATGAAGGGCATTGCCCTTTCCATTGCGCACGCTCGACGACGGAGGTAGCACTCTCCCGGCTGAAACGTTGTCTGATTTACCGGAACTGTGTCCGAGACGACCTTCCATTGCCCACATGCTCGACAGTGGAAGTATTAAGGTATAGCACGTTTTGGCTCATAACGTTTTCTGCGTGACGGGAGGACTCCTCAACCCTGAATCGCCCGAATTATTACTCGATTTTGGGTGTACACCTAAGCCATGGGATTGCTCATTGGGTACGAAATATTCCCCCCCCCCCTGCCCCTCAGGCTCGCCTCCCCTCCATCACGGCAGTTTTGCGAAGGGATAATGGAGCTCCTCAAGTGATTAGAGTAGCCTTTGAGAAAAAGTGTGGTATGAATACAATCTCTACCGTAACACGCGTCAACGGTTGACAGCATTTGAGGTTTGATCGGGTTAGAGCTAGGGTTTGGGTTTACCGCGATGTATCTCACGTCTGACCAAGATCACGGTATGAGGAGGATGTTAGAACATACCACCATTCTTATAACCCGGTTTGAGGCACTCGGATTAGTCACTCTGTACCTCACCTCACCTTGACCAAAAACACGTTGGGCCTACTTTCTAGTGTTGCAAGCGCGGCTTAACGTTCCGCTGTGGATCAATAGAGCGAAAGTTTTCACGACGAAACGTCGTGCAAGTTTTCACGACGAAACGTCGTGCTTGCCAAGAAGCAGGCGGGTGGGTCCCTCGCGCGGGTGTCCCCGAGCTACTCCAAAGAAAGGTCCGTAACGAAGGGACCCATCCGCCCCTACCGTAGCTTTGGTCATACTTGAGTGTTTTTTCACCTAAGACGCATTTCTGCGATAGAGGTAGCATTTTTTGGCCATTTTATGTTTGTGAATGACGGGGCTCCTTAACCCAAATTCGTCGGAAATTTAGGACACTTCGTTTTTGCACGATTCTCATTATGTACTTGTAAAGGCCATGGGATTTTCCATCCGGTTGTGTGGCGGTTCTATTTTTTTCTCCAAATACGGGTCTTTCTCGAGGTCTTGAAAGCGCTCCCAAAAGCTCCCAAATTTGAACCTCAGAAAAAAAGTGGTGCGCCTCTAACCTAGCATGCGTCATAGGTGTCATATGTTTGGGGATTAAACGGCAACTTACCCCCGCTATTTTTTTCATGTTGTACGAAGTATGCTTGTTGCGTTTGATGTGTATGCAGCAACCATCGCAAACATATCCGGAACCGAGGCCATCGCTAAACGTCACCAAACGTCGCTATCACTACAGTGGAATCCGAAGGGTGCGCCAGCTAGCGTTGGATTGCGGAGGCAACCGAGTCAAATCGACACACGACGCGTATGAAAATACGTGGAAGTGTGGTGAGCTTGAGCTGTATTTTGCCCCATCCGCCGGAGGATAAAAAAAAAAAAAAGTCACCCGCACTGTGCCTCAGTTGCTCGAGCACATGCACAGATATCGATACATCTCTCCGCGTTCTCAGTATCAATCATGCTGCAAACCAACAGCACCACGCTGCGACTAAGGAGCGTTTGAAGTGCATGCAGCCGCCGTTGTAGCGTGAATAGGACAGACCGGTCGGGCATCGACGTAAGGATTTCCACTCAATGTGACTGATCCTATGATTAGCCCCCCCCAGAAACCAGCGATTTTTTTCAACGAGCGTTTCATGGCTGCTGGGCACGAGGAAAGATACTATAAAAGAAACATGTTCACATGTCTTCTTGTTAATAGAATGACGTCGGGGTGGCAAGCGGTACCGTATTTCAGGCAGTACGGCCGGGAGTTCCAGAGCAATTCCAGTCACCCGCCCCCCCACCCCCCCCCCCCCCCCGCAGTCCCCAAGCACACCGCTCACCGATGCAGAAATTGACAAGTCGTCGCTGTCCGTGTCGGGCATGATCTGTTGCTGACCAAACAAACCGCCAACCTCTGTCTCCCGCCACCGCCGCTCAACCGCGCAGAAATCGACCGACGCCTCCGCATTCCCCGTGCCACACACGATGCAACCCAACCCGATCGCGCTCGGAATCTTCCCCGACCAAAGGAAACGTTCGACAAACAAACCCACCAATGCTTGTGACGCCCTTGCCCCGCCCCCCCCCCCCCCTCACCGGTTGTTTTGTCGTGCAGAAATCGATACCTCGGCGTTCTCCGTTTCGAGCATGTTCCACACGAACAACGTCGCGCTCGACATCTTCGGCGACACAGAAGCGGCCGACGCAAGGCGTCGCTGTCAGCCCGACGCGGACGATGAAGACGAGCAGCTCCTGTACGACCTCCACCTACGCGTAGCCATAGTGTACACCGTGGTGTACGCGGGCATCCAAGCCATGCCCTATTGCGAGGAAGAGTTGGAAACCCTCATGGCGGAGCGGGGACACCCTCTGTCGCTTATCCAACAGGATGACTTGGACATTTACACTCCGTGGGGTCTGGCAAAGACGTATGTCGATGAGGTGATGGCGTATACGCTGGCGAACGATGGGTGGAATGCGGACGGAAGCAAGAGCAGAGAGTTCAATCGCATCCCGTTCAGCGATTATTTGGTTAAGGACTCCGCTGGGAACCGTTGGACGCCGTACCAGCCCCGAAACAGCCCTTACAAGGTATGCGCGAGCGCGTCTTCTCTTCACATCTAGTGCTCAGACTGATGCTTTCAGGGTAAAACGAAGATCATGGCGTGTTGCTTCGTACACCTTTGCCCGCCCGAGCGGACCAAAAATGAGGCGGTGGCAGCCGCTGAAGGTCTCCCCTGACGACTTGGGGCTACATGTTTCCGCGCAAGACTAAACTAGACGAACGAAACGTCTTCAAGTACCTCGGACTGCGCGAGCAGCGTCTTCAAGTACCTCGGACTGCGAGAACTACCTGCTACTATTTCAATTTGACAACGTGCAGTTCAATCACCGACGTGTGCTATGTACATACGATAGCAGGTAGAAGCACTTTTTTCCTGAAACGTGTCCTGACTTCTGACGGCGCTCCTTGACCCAAAATCGTTGACATTTCACCTTTTTTTTGCAACATATATATTTTAACTTCCTGTACCTAGGCCATGAGATTGTCCATCGAGTAGCACTCCCCTCCCCCCCCCAACACCCACCTCCCCCCGCCCTCCAAATTAGATTGTCGGTGGAAAACAGCGCTTCTACACGTTGAGGATAATCGGAATTCAATGGGTGTACACACTTTCTACTTATACCCCTGGTATTCCTCCAATTTCTCCTCCTACACGAAATTTATTGCGTTGGTGTACCACGCCCGGCATACATACGTTGCCCAACAAACCCTGTCAGCTCACGCACAGGAAGCGGTGGCAGCCGCTGATGGAATCACCGGACAACCTGGGCTACATCGTGACTCAGGAGCACGTTACGCCCCACATTGGCGTCACCGCCCGGTTCTACGGCTTCGACTCTGCAGCCGACGAGTACAACTTCGCTTCGAGAAAGCTCAGCACGCCGGAGTACCGGTCAAGGTGAGACCCTCGCTGCGATAGCCGTGGCTGCGATAGCCGTGGCTGCGATAGCCGTGGGGACCTATTCTACCATAGGGGGGGAGGGGGGGGGGTGTTACGATTAACCCCCGTTTTTCTACCGCATTGTTGAGCTATCACGCTCGCACGAGCGACTCTGTATCCATGATTTCTCACCTTATGCAAAAGTAACTGTGTTCAAGATCTCACCGACATAAGTACGTTAGGTGAATGGTTTGCCGCAGCGAAGCTAGTGCTTCCGTCGCGGCGTTCTTGTCGAAAAATTGAAGCAGTACTACGAAGTGATTAGACGGCGAAAGAACAGGGGGGATGGATCACTCTCGTGGTGGATGACCTCGAGCCGCCGCCAAGTTAGGACCCGAGGGAGACTCCCCCTACCGTGGGTAGGGTCTGCCCTGCCTTAAGTAAATACGTTTGTCGATTCTAGACAAAAGCGTCTGCTACGATAGAGGTGCGACACTGCCGTTTTTACTGCAATTTTGTCAATTTGGGAGCTCAAGACCTCTCTCCCAAAACATGGGTTTGTGGGAGAAAGCAAGACTTGTACCACCACAAAAGTTGAAAACAATTATCCCATAGGATCTAGCTGTAAGGTACACGACAAGAATGATGTCCAAGAACAAAAAACGGACGATTTCTGAACGACGATTTTGTGTTAAGGCACGTTGCCATTATTCGGAAACCGTTTTCAGACGAAAAGTGCTACGTGCCTCCATCGTGGAAAGCGTCGACGGCTCTCGACCAGTCTGACCACATATCATAATAGGCTGACAACCGTGCTAACGGTCGTTGTCGGCATGAACAGACTTCGTTTCAGGACGCCTCGCTTCGCCTAAGATCGACGATCTATGTAAAAGGCACCCGTGCTTCTATAGGGGGATGCTTCTCTATAAAAAAAAAAGCTCAATAACTGTTGTGGATTGCTTGTGCAATTTTGCTTTTCGGCTTGACATCTAGGAGCTGTTGTTGTCCCTCACCTTGAGACTTTGGCCATACTAAAAATTTTCTGTACTCTCCATTTGTGGAGGCGTATCACCAACTGATGACCAGGGTTTTTGTTCCGGCGACATGCCGATATATTCCTCGACTTTTGTGAAATTATCTGATTCACCCCATGTTCTAGCTGGCTAGCGACGCAGCCTATGCTGTGCGTCGTTCGTTTCGTTTTTATCGGCTGCGAACTTTCGCGTGTGGTTGGACAGACACGAATTCGGTCCTTAACGTTTCTCTAAAATGTGACAACTGCTTTATCCTCAAGATGCCGGGTTTCGTTGGAATTCTTTTTTTATAATATTCAGCTGTTGGGGGGGGGGGGGATGGGGGGGTAGAGTGACACAACGCGTCGCACAGCGGGGGAACGACGTTTTCTCAAGACGGCTGTGCAACGGGGTGGGGGTGTTGAAGCACAGTTTTCTCGCCTTTGTCCCCGGTGGTTTGCGGTTTGTTTGTTCGATAGGCTCTGCCTACACGATACCCTGGGTAATATGGCGCTTTGGAAGTGTTTTGATCCTTGTTCGGACTCTACTTGTTCAGTAGCCTACCAGGTTGTTGCACGTGTCGAAACAATTGCGTTCTCGGGGTGTATTCTTCTCGGATATTCATCTTGCAGTGTTTGCGCAGAGTATTTAATCTAGAGCTTAGTCTACGATTATACTACGATTATACGATAACCCGAGACACCTGAACGCAGTTACTTCCGTAATGTTTGTTTCAGCGTTTTATCCGCATGATGCTTTGCTGCACGTGATATGTGTTATCGCGGCCAAGGAATTTGGCTACCTCGGGGTGTTTTTCCCCCCTCATCCCGGACGCTTGTCTCATTTTTTTCCTACTCTTCATGGCAGACTGGGTAAATGCTACGGCTGGCCACAATTTATTTCCGTTGCGTTTCTCGTTGTTGTGTAGCTCGTGTGCACCCAATCGTTTACAAGAGGAAACGTCCGCGAGGGGCACTTCCCCCGCGTATTCCGAGTGTATTCCACTAGCAGACTACCCACCGCAACCCCTCTGTTTCCAGGTTGTGTCGCTCCGGGCGGACGGTGTTTTTTCTCTCCGGGGTATTGATTTGCCCCCCGAGTCTCTGGCATTTTTGTCCACCATTTGCCGTGTGGTTATGGACTGGTTCAATAGCTATTTGGTGGCTGGAGCCAGACCACACTCGGATTCCCGCCAAGTTTCGTTTTACGAATGACGTGATGTGCCCGGCGGTCGGCTTTCGAGCCATCCCCACGTCGGAGAGTTGCAGATTTTGGGAAAAATCGATTCTGACAGGATGAGCTTCTAAAAGCGTGGAACTAAGGGTTTCGGTATGTTGTCATTTCTCGAGCATGTTTGTTTCGGGACTTGTGTCGCGAATTTTAAGACGCGTGCTAAGATAGAGGTAGCACGTTTCGTTCTCTGAAATATTTTCGGATTGACGGGGCTCCTTAACCCTTAATCGCCCCAAAACAATCGACGTTCTGTTTTTTGTATGTTTCTCGTTGTGTACCTAGACTATATATAGGCCATGGGGTTTTTCGTCCGGTCAGGTCATCAAAGCTGTTTTTATTTTTTTCCAAATCAGTTTTTGGGTGGGGTCTTGAGCTACCAAGTTTTTGAGTAAGACGTATGAAAAAATACGCGGTGCGCACCTCTATCGTAGCACGCTTCAGAAGAGTTTTTCGGATCGCGGGAACGACAACCTTTAACGTCGAAGTTGTGTTTGGGTGTTAGGTACGGGAGCTTCCCGGGCTATGGTAAGAGCTCAAAAGACACTGCTGACGCACGCTCCCGATGCACCACCAGCCTAGCGTGGGATATATCGATTCCGCAGAGATGTTGCACACATCCGGGAGATCAGGAGATCTCTGTAATCAATATCCTTGATCGGCACTTGCGGTGTTTTGCGGAGGATGAGTGCCGTAGCACAGACAGTCCCAGCTTGAGGAACTTGAGCTAAATCGTGCAGATCAAAGCTACGGTGTTGGGGGGGGAGGTCACTTTGTGGGCATTTGTTGCAGGGGGGATCGGGGTCACTCCCGCGAGTAACCCAACCGTCACTTCTTGCGGTCTTGAGCGTTCGTACGCGCTCTTGTTGTTCTTACCGGTGCCGATCCGCAATGCTATACGCGGAGAGACCTACACGCTGCGCCAAACACCAACGCCTGTGGGAATGGTTCGTGTCAGTGGGGGTAGAGGGTCAATCGTGCGAGTCGCCTAAACTCGCTGGTGAAACCTGGTGGAACAGGGAGTAAGTCGCCTGCCGCTACCGTGGGGAGTAGGTCAAACCAGGTACACATCAACCACCCCAGATGTCACAGATCGGGCAGATCACGAGGTCTATGTGATCTAGATCTTAGACCTGTCGTCACGGCGTATGTTTCGCAGGAACTGCTGTAGTATACACATTCAACCCGAGGAACTTGTGCCATATAACGTAGATCGGTCTTCCAGCTGTCACTCGGCAACATGATCTGTGGAGGTTATTATGAACATTGTACAGGCCCGGACCTGCTTTGAATACCATATATCATGAATTGGGATCTTGCGGATCGGTCGAGTGCGGAACCTTGCTCAAGTCGAGGTTTGTTAACCACTGATTCCGGACATTTGTCTCTCAAGTTTTTGATGTTCGCACTGGCTCAGATTTACTAGGCTCCGAGCGGTTCCTCGGCTGACCACAGCAGTTCGTTCTTGTTTGGCTTCGCTTCAACATTGGTTTGTGATTGCTCATCACCCCACCGCCCACCCTCCCCCAAACCTTTTTGTTGTTGTAAAATGCGCGTGGTATTTGTATCACCTTGTCTTCCTTGTGATCCGAAGATACAGCGAGGTCGCGGCAGAAGTGCTTGCGGAATCCACGATCACCGCCAACGACACATACAAGCAGGAAGCTATTTCCTTCTACGACAACAAGTTCGGCTCCCTCGTCCCTCTCAAGGCATTGTACTTCGTTGCGTGAGTTCAGACCTCCCGGAGGGGTGTAGTCAGCGACGGTATGCCGGGGTTTGAAAGACAACGTGGGGGTTCGTTGGCCTAAAACATTTCCCGGCCGATGGTACGCATCATGCAAGCAGGCAGCTATCTAATCCGATAACAAACTCCTCCCTCTCGTGTCCAAAACGGCATTGTACATGCAGCATTCTTTTTTTGTGGGTTTCGGGCTCGCACCACCGCACCATCGTATTTATGGGCGGGATACAGAGCCACTCGCGCGGGTAGCTTCGAGGAGGCAGCTGTAATATGCGTGCTTCCCCCCCCTGTTGTGTAGGTTTGTTTTCTTTGTTGTTCGTAGACTCCACCATCGCGCCAGACTATACTCAGGCGTATCGTCTCTCTCGAAGGTTAATCATTGTTTGTCGTCGGCGGCGGCATCGGCCGTCGTCGTTGCTTGCTGCTTGATGCTTGTTGTATTTGGTGGTGTTGGTGGTGTTGGTGGTGTTGGTGGTGTTGGTGCTGCTGTTGCCATTGTTCTATTGTGAACTCCTGGCGATCATGCAGTCCCTTGGCCAGAGGAGATGTATTGAGACCGGACGGAGATATCACCACCCACAGAAGATTGCTCGCGTCTTATCTTGAGTGTTATCTCCCCCGCAATGTCAGGAACGCGGACACCCTGACCAACCTGGACTTTTACCTGCTGACCGTCTCCGTCCAGCTTGCCATCTACAACAGTATCATCCTCGCTTGGAGGGAGAAGGTGAACGCAATAACCTTTAACTAAGTACCGCGTCGCATTCCTGTTGATTAACTCGAGATCATATTCGTTCAGGGTTTGATATTGCTGAGGACTCTAATTATCGGCTGATTATGGGCCGGGGGCTAGGTGTTGGTCGGCTAGGAATTCGTCACGCGTTGACGTTAGTGTCAAGGACTTCATTAGCTGCCGGTCGCTTTTTAGCTTGCTATCTAAATCTGTGTGGTCCTCGTGTGGACGTAGTCCTCGTGTGGACCTAGTCCTCGTGTGGATGTAAAAGGTCAACATAACGGGTTGCGGTGTGTGCCACAAGGAAGCGTGCGAGCACACGTTGGCTATGATGCGTTTCATTGACGGCGCTCCTTTCCTGAGGCCTGGGGTACTAGTTTTGTTTTACAGCCGAACCGCTAAAGCACACGCCCAGATAGAGCAACGGGTGTGCGTGTCTTGGGTAAATCGTCAGTTAAATTCATCGTCAAAACAGCGTGCACCATTCGCTAAATCAATACCCATTAGTCTATGAGGCAAACACGCGTATCTTGATTGTCGCCAGGGCCGTTATACTCGCTCGTTTACGTACGCCTCCACCGTAGCGGTGTGTGCACGTCTCCAGTCCACAGGCAGTCGACAGCCCGCATAATCGCAAAACCCCGCCTTCTGCTTTTCGCCTCCGCACACTCTCGTATTACCGTTTCAGATCCGCCACGACCTGCCGCGTCCTCCGACCGTCGTTACGTGAGTATGCGTTTTTGCATGGCTTATACACGTGACTGTGACCTGCCCGGACCATGAGTCGTCCACCATCAGTGGGAGTTGGTGTTGGTGAACTCACCATTTTTTCCGTTGCGTTGGTTGCGTGCGGTTTTGTACACGGCTAAGCGTTGGCTGACTGTAATGTAGCCGACCACAGTCCGGTAGTCGTTGTGCAGGTATTGCGGTGTGTTGGTTGCGTGCCGTCATTTGTGAGACCCTGGTAAGCAAACAAACTACAACGCTACTTCTATATGGGCATCTGTATGCCGTGCACCGCATTTCAATGAGGAACTTGAGTGAACAGGTACTTCTTGTAACAGGTCCCAACCCGACAAGACGTCAGCTCGAAAGCCCTAAGCCATCCCAAAATAATCATTGGGGACGAATCGGGGTGTACGAGCACCAATACAATACTTTTGGGTTTGGTGTGCATGGCTTATTCACCCCCCCCCATGGCTTAAACGCACCCTTAAGGGTTAGTGGTGTGAATATTTCGGTAGAATGATGGCTAAACGCGTGCTATGATAGAGGTAAGTGCACCACTTTTGCTTGGGGGTTCCTCAATTCGAGACCTTCAAGACTTTTCCCAAAAACAGATTTGGAGGTGAATGAAGCTGCTACCGGATAAAATATCCCGTGGCCAGGGTACACAGCGAGGATCACGGGAAAATATAAAATGGCCCAATTATCTATTTTGTTTTTCTGACGGTTACGGGTTAAGGAGCCCCGTCATTCAGACGAACATTTCAGAAAAAAAGGTGCTACTTCTGTCGCAGCATGCCTCGCCGAAAATAACCCACCGACTACTTGGCTGCTTGCTTGCGTACTGTGTAGGCCGTGCGCGGTTGATGTTCGCACGGCAAATCGCCAAGACCCGCTCAGTTGGTTTGCGCACGGTAAATGGCAGGGATATATCTGCATCTTGAGTGTATCAAACTGGCGTGCATTCATTCGTTTTTCAACCGTTTCGCGTCATGCAGAGAAAAGTTCGGAGACACGCTGGTGGAGGCCTACGCTGGGGAGAACTACGGCGTTCAGACGATGAAGGCGTCTGAATGGGAGCCATTTATTCGCACAATGCCACACTCGGAGTTCCCATCGGCGTCATCCTGCATTTGCCAGGTAAGAGTATTCACGGGCACCCGTCCTGTGTGGTTTGGGAGGGTGTGTGTCGCAAGGGCGTGGTCGTTTAAACGGCGAAGCCTGTGTATGGCAACCCGATCGGGAAAAACGTGCCGGGTGTGTTTGTTACAGAAGGCGGGTGAAGTACCAGGAATGCTAAACAAGGCAGGATTTCGGTTCTTGAGAATGGGCGGTTTGTTGCGATTTCACTGCACGACGACTTTTGTGAACTTCGTGTTTCATCATTTCCCACGCTTGGGGCTTTCGTGGCGCTATTTTTTTGTTTTCACTATGTCAATTTTTCGGGTGGTGTAGTAGAAAACTCCAAAGATGGGGCCGCACATTAAAACTCGTGCACCTCGATCTAATAACCCTGCGTCACCTTATAAAACTAAGTGTTTCCCTCCGATCGACATATTCTACGATCGATATACAGGTGTTTGCGGAGCAAGTGCAGAACTTTGTCGGTGCCGATGAGATCAGCCCTGCTATAGAGCTGGGCTCTTTCAGCTATGAAGCCTGGTCCGAGATCTCGGCGGATTGCGGGGACAGCCGGGTGTGGGGCGGCATGCACTTCGAGGTGAGTCGCACACTCCAACGGCTGTGGAGCTGATGTGTCGTAGAAGAGCGGGAAATTCTGGGTTGTGTCAATTAGTCACGACGCATAGTCAATATATATATTTTTTATGAGTAATTGTTGATACGCTCAAGCTGTGAGCTGGAGCGGATTTCGTCGAAACTCATGTGCGTAAGCTGTAAGCGATGGCTCCCATCGCGCGTGCTGGCGGGTGGTGTGCCCCGCTTGGTAGATGCTGTGCTGACCCGCCTCCACAATGCGGAAACCCTGCTGCTTTTTTGAATGGCTCAAGTTTGAATGTCATTACGATCAAGGCTACGGTAGGGGAGGTGCCCCCTCCCCCCCCCCCCCCCCCCCCCTTTTTCACGATCGAATCTGAGCCAGTCGCACGAGGGACTCTCTATCTCGCTGACGAAACCACGTGTGGCGATTTGTTTGGCACAGCGTAGCTAACCACCCCGTTGGGGTTTAATGTCGACAAATCTCAACAGCACGAACGCCAGTGACCGCAAGGAACAAGGGGGGGAGGGGGAGGGTCGCTGGCGCGAGTGGCCCCGACACACCGACGGGGGCTACGATAGAGGCGCACACCACCCTCGTTTCTGAGGTTCCTCAGTTTGGGAGCTCGAGACCGCTTTCCCCAGAACAGACTTGGAAAAAATCTCATGTAACCACTACCGTATGAAACATGCCATGGGCTAGGTACACAACGTGAATCGGGCAAAACCACACACGAGAAAAAAAAACCTCCGACGATCATGGGTTAAGGAAGGACGGCTCCCCGTCACCAGAAAACATCTCAGACGAGAAAGGTGCTAGACCTCTCTGTGGTAGCGCGCGTCCATCCATAGCCTTGATCGATTCCCCTATACCGTTTCAATGGTCAAGCCATAATCCAACAACTTGCAACCCTTACCGTGATGTGACGCGCACTGCGTTAGAGATGGCACGTTTCTCCTGAAATGTTTTCTGATTAACGGGGAGCCCCCTCCTTCCTTGACCCAGAAAATCGTCCAAAAATGATGCAGAATATAATATCGCATGATCTTCTCGCCGTGTGCCTTGGCCACGGGTTATTTTATCCCCGGTGTAGCGTTTTTTATATTCGAAACTGTTTTTGAGAGAGGTTCTTAGCTCCCGAATTGAGGAAACCTCACAGAAGAAAAGCGGCGAAAAGCGGCGCATCTCTGCTATCGTAGCACGCGTCATGTGTAACACTTGGTACGAGTATGTGAGCGTGTGGCTTTTTTTCAAGGCTGCGGTGAGAAGAGCAAATTTTTTGGCTTCTCTTTGCAGCGGCTCAGGGTCTTACGTGCGCCACTAGACTGATTTTACGATACCCCCCCCCCCCCCCCCATAAACCTGCGATTTTCTTCAACGAAACGTTTCATGGCCGCTCGACACAAGAAAGGATACTATTGAGAAAAAGTACCCATGTATTTTCTTGTGTGCAAAGGGCTATCGATCGTTGACGTCGGAGTGTCGAGGGACACCGTGTCTTAGGAGACACCGCCGGGAGCCGGTTTCTGAAACCGGCGACTTTGTTCAAGAAAAGTTGGAGGCGCTGGCTATCGTGGAACGACTCAAATCTTCTTAAATACGGCGTAATCTAATGTTTCATGCGCCGTGGGCAACAAAGCCGGGGGTACCGTACCAGACACGTGCTACGATAGAGGAGCACCACTTTTTTTTTCTGAGGTGTTCCTCAACTTTTGGAGCTTAACACCCAAAAGCCGACTTGAAGAAAAATGAAACTTCTACGTCAAGAATGAAACATCCCATGGCCTAGGTGCACAACCAGAATCACAAGAAAAAAATCACCATTTTTTCCGACGATGTTTTTGGGTCAAGGGGCCCCGTCGTTCAGAAGACACAACAGTCAAAAAAAGGTACACCTCTGTCGTGGCACGCGTCTCCATGGATGGGGGGCTACCTTTATATCTTTGATGCGTGGTGTTCTCATGTTTCGTGCCTTCCCATGCTTCGAAATTGGCATTTTCTGCGGGGTATTTTTGTTTCAGCTACCTTTCCGCCAATGTGCCGTGCGAAACTCATTCCACATGCGGTCAGATATCCGGTTCGAGAGCCCCTCGAAACATGCCCCATATTTTGCCACTACTTTCACAGCTCTTTGTCGCCGTTCCGCTTTTTTCTCTAGTTCGGTACCATGTAGAGATTCGTCTTGCAATTCACAAAGGAGTGGCAAACCGACTTCAAACGCTCGTAGGACCATTCAGAGTATTGGAGGACTCTCTTCAACCAGTTACACGTCTGTTTTGGACCAAGGCTACGGTAGGGGGGGGTGCCCCCTTTTTCACTGGTGTGTTTGAGACACTCGCACGAGTAGCTCTGTGCCCTACGGATGAAGATGGTTTAGGCACTTGGTTTGGCGCAGCTTATATCACCTTTGCATTGCGGATTGATTTCGTCAATGTAAAACATAAAGAAAACGTAAGATTGCATAGGAACAAAGAGGTTACTCGCGCGAGTGACACCCCCTAGCCACTGAAATAAAAAGCCAAAAAGGGGACCCCCCTACCGTAGCCTGGGTCTTTGGTACATGCGGACACCATGTACATACCCTTTTCAGACAACCCGTTTTCCTTCCTCGCGTTCCACTCTCACTCAATCTAATGTCCTCCCGTTCGTGTTCACGCCTGAAACTGCTGCGGCGTATCATCAGGGGGCCGTTCCTGCAGGAGTCGAGCTATGCGGGGGTGGCGAGATGGCGAAGTCTATTGCGAAGTCCATGCAGAGGCTGGTCGACGGCGACGGAAGCTCTCCCGTTTTCGACAAGAACGTTGGCGAGCTGCTGCTGCGGCCCCTCTGACAACACACATTATGCTCGATGAAACATGTGATGCCAGGTTTTGAGGCATCAGACGCTTTCAAGAAGAGCTGAGATGCTACCGTGGTCTTTGCGAACACTTTTTTTTCCCATCAATTCAGGGTGAAATTTCTGTCGAAATGAGACATATCCACCCCCCTGGGGTATGTGTTGCGTGGCATCCCGGGTTCGACAGTGTTGGGGTTTACTTTGTTTACATCTGGGAATTGTTGTTCTTATTTTCCTGATTTTGGGGGTTCTATTTTTTGGAGGGAGAAAGTTGTGCCGGAAAAGAATGACATCGGATCCCCCCAGGCTACACCCTTTCGGCTAGCTGATGCTACGCTCCCTGTGTGGTCGGCATGTTTGCTTCACAATGTGATGTCGGTTTTCGTTTGTGCGGCGTCTACCCTTGAGGCGAGCTAACGCTGCAGCCTGTGTGTGACCAGACTAGTTCGCGTGACTATGTGTGATTTGTTTTTGTGAGACGATCTAGGTTCTCCCGTCGATCTAGCTTGTTTCGAATCCGGGGATGCGGGGGGTTTCCCTAAGTTGGAGGGTATTTCCGTCTGGGTTATATTTGTTTTTCGTACCCATGTTGGGTTTTCAATATTTGGAAGAGGTGAAGTGTTTTCTGGGGATGACAATCGTATCCATTCGGCTACCGTTTGTTGGCGAGCTGATGTCGTTGCCTGTGATCAGACCCTTATGTTCAACCATGTGTGATGTCTTGTTAGAAAGCGTCCACCCCGACGGATAACTGCTGGATGACTGCTGCTGCGCGTTTTTTTTTGGTCGGGCTTTTTGTCTTGACAAGAGTTTCGTGTCGGATATAGTGAAATGTCCACCCCTTCGGCGAGCTAAAAGCTGCAACAGGTCGAGATCAGACGCGTATAATTGTGGTGGGAACGTCGGTATTTGCGGCCTACAATGTTTCGGCGATCTGATGCTGTGGTCTCTGTGAGCAGGCTCCTGTCAAGGTATTGATCTCCTTCACGAGCTGATGTTATATCTAGCCTGTGGTCATGAGAGGACGTCCACCGATGCTAGCCCTGAGCGGAGGGGTCATGCGCGTACCTGTAAACTAGAGTATTCCGCGATCAAACAGGTTTTCTATATGGTGAACGATGTTGGCCGGGCATCTACCCTTTGGACGAGCTGATGCTGAGGTCGTTATTAGCATGCGTGTTCTCTTGGTGTCGATGTTTTGTATGGGCCTTGTTGTCGAGCTGGTATGGAATGTAGCCTGTAGGTATCAGGCGACATGCAACATTGATGTCTCTGGCCTCAGGCGTCCTGTACACACGTAGACCATATTGGCATTCGCTATCAAGTAGGTTTGCTGGGTCATGTGTGGCGTCGGTTGAAGGGACATCAACGCCGTTTGGCGAGCTGGTGTTGCGGTCCATATTCCGATCCCTGGTTACTTGAGTGACGTGTAACGCCGGTTTCGGAGGCATCCATCCTTTTGAGCTAACCAGTGGGCATTGGAGGACACCGAAGAAGCCGAACCATGCCGGCCCTGCCCTGGGTGATCATTGACGCTCTTCGATCATGCCTCCGCGATCAAACAGGTTTGCGCGATAATGGTTGACGTCGGTTTATTCATAAGGTGTCCACCCGTTTGCGGAACGCCATCGGGACCGGCGTCCAAGCAGCTCGGGTTGTCAATTGACACCCGAAATCTGTTAAGTATTTACCGTATATATGATTTGATGCGTGTTACGGTAGAGGCAGTAGTTTTCGCCTGAACTGGTGCTGAATGACGGGGGGCTCGTTAACCCAAAACCGTCGGAATTTTTTTTTTTTTTTTTCCCGTGATCCCTTACGTGTACCGAGGCCATGGGATTTTTTATGCGGCATGTACTCGTAGCAGTTTTTTTTTTTATTCAATTAGTCAGTTCTTGGGAGAGATCTTGAGTTCCGAAACTGAGGAACCACGAAAAAAAAATTGATGCACAACCTCTGTCGTAGCACGCCCCCTTTGAACTGCAGCACCAGTAGCAGGCTCAGTCCAAATCCTGCAGGGGTTGAGTTCTACACGAGGTGAGGGTGACACTACGCGGTGAAACGCCCGAACTTGCTTGGGCATTATTGTGTCGTCTATTTCAACTCCTCGCGGAGGATGTTGAAACTTTGTGGTACTAATATCTTGTATTTTGACGTTAATTTTTAGCTCGAACGTGATGCTATAAGGTGGTACACCCGGTATTAGATGGTAATTATTGTTTCGGCGCTTTTTAAGCCGTGATGGAGAGGTTGTGATACTATTATAAGCTAATACCTAGTCGTAAATATTTTTGTTTTGTCGCTTGTAAGGCTTGCAGAAGACTGCTGTAGTTGCGTGTTTTTCGAGTCCTGAGTTGATTGTTCAGGAGAGAGTAATTGCTACAAGGGCCTTGTGCGCCGCGGCCGGCACGTCATTTTGAACTACACCCACACCAGCGCGCCGACCTTTCTCAGTCCGCCGTGCGTTGTACGAGTAAGCGCGCAGCG
Organism: Undaria pinnatifida; assembly: GCA_012845835.1. Classification (NCBI taxonomy): domain Eukaryota; class Phaeophyceae; order Laminariales; family Alariaceae; genus Undaria; species Undaria pinnatifida. The sequence continues at coordinate 1,650,821 of JABAKD010000018.1, read as the reverse complement.
AGTAGAAATATGTAACTAAACCGTAGTAGAATGCAACTCTATTTTGTATATCTTTGTGTTCCTTTTTTCTCATGTTTTTGATTTGTTTGTGCTTTTCTTCAGGTTTTGTTTGAGGGGACGGTGGGTGCTACGTTTTCCCGATATATTTTGAGTCGGCCGGGTAGCGGTAACAAAACGAAGGGATCCTTTCCCTTGCCTATTGTAAGGCGGTACCCCTCTCTGAGGGTGTGGTACGGTACAGCTATATACCGATGTCGATGTTGAGTTTTTCCGAACCTCCACACCACTCTACGTTCGCGGCACGAACTTCGGTTAAGCAGAGGGCAACCAGAGGTGCCATTTCATGGTCTATCATGGACGCCATCGTCATAAACGCGCACGACGAGGCAAGTACTCTCTTGGAGAATTGTTCTCTTTTGCATGGCGTTGTTACAGACGTGCTTAGTATCTTGACGTGGGTCGGACTTGGTTTGGGTTTTTGCGAAAAGTCTAATTTTCTGCTACCTTGATGAAGCAAGGTGTGAAAAAAAGTGGGTTGGTGATTCTTGTCTTCGGGGCGAGAAAGCAAAATTCCACCCCGACCTTGTGCCATTCGTGTTGCCTATTTTCACGCCCCGGCGCTGCACAGTGTAATATGTACGGTACTTGTGTTGTAATTAGATTTTGGCAGGTACCCGTGTGTAGATGTGAATCTCACTCAAGGTTTGTCTTGCCGGCGCAGCCGTGGATTTGAAGGTGCGCTGCGTGTTTTTTCGTGTGATCTAGGAATAATATCTGGGTAGTTCAAGTAGGCAAACAATGGCGTCGTCCAACAGCACAGCGGGGCTTTTAAAAAAAAAAGAGGAACAGATAGAAGCAAGACACAGCGCGATATAGGCGTAGCGCGTTTTGGCAAAGGACATTCCTGCCGAGAAACTAAAAGGAACCGGCGAAGATCATAGGAACGCCGTTAACGCCATGGGGGGTACCTACGGTACGGGATGGTTCATCGGGTTGGGGTCCCATTTTTGTCCCAAACTCCACGTGTACGAGGTGCAGACCCCCCTCAACGCCTTTAGAACCTCAAAATCCCTCCTGGTACAAATTTCAAGTGGTTTTCCCCAAACCGGGTTCCAGTGGTCAAGGCGTTAGATGCGTGCTACTGTGGAGGTTCACCACTTGTTTTCTGAGGTTCCTCAATTTGGGAGCTCAAGACCTCCCTCAACGTCAGATTTGGAAAGAAAATACAAACTGCTCCGGGATGAAAAACCCCATGGCCTAGTTCCACATCAACAATGATCTTCAAAAATATGGTCTACTTCAGACGATTTTGGGTTAAGAAAGCCCCCGTCATTCAAAAATATTTTCGCTCGAAACGTCTTGACCTCATCGTAGCATGCGTCGTTCGTTAAGCTACTAAGAGCCACATAGAACTTATGGGCGCACCTGTGTTCCGTCAGATCTGGGCTGATTTATCTCTCCGACACACCAGCCTGTACACGGCAGATCCTGACTGAAGTTTTTCATCGCCACGCCCTTCACGTGTTCCAGGGGCCTTGTTCTCGCCCTGCAACGCTTTCCGAGCGATCAGAACTTGATAGATTTCGCTGGGTGTAACCCACACCCGTTTTAACGGCACGGGACGCGTTCTTCGACAGAGAGGCGCACCACCTTTTTTTTCCCGAAGTTTCCTCACCTTGAGAGCTTAAGACCTCCCAAAAAAAACGACTTTTGAAGAAAAATATAATCTGCTACCGGTTGACAAATCCCATGGGCTAGAAGCACAACGAAAATCATGCAAGCAGTGGCCGACTCCCGACGAGTGTAGATGAAGGAGCCCCGCCATTCGGAAACCACTTCAGACGAAAACTGCTACATCTATCGAAGCGCGCGTCTTAAATCTATCTGCGATATCAATCTCTCGGCAACATGGAATGGTCATATACATGGCGCCAAACATGTATCATGCCTAAGGCATTTCTGTCGGTGAGGCTCTGAGTCATTACTCGTGGCCAGGGCTCATGCCTGGTAGGGAAAAGGGGGGGGAACCCGGGGCCCTACCATATCCTTGGCCCTCTGCCAGACCACCAGAAGGGGAGGGTGGGCATGTCGCCAGCAAGGGGAGTGTTGGAGTGCAGCGGGGGTAGAAAATTCCCCACAAATAAAGGGAAACTACGCTACTACCGCATATCCCGGGCGAGGGAGGAAGCGAGGAAGCTTTAGTACGGCCCTTTGTCGCAGTCATGCGAGCACCAACAAATTTTACACCCCTGCCTGTGACCAGAAGGTGGAGAATATCGGCATGTCGGAACACAGACAACAGCAGCACCGCACCCGAACAGGAACAACAGACATGAAGCGTCACTAACGAAACCGCACGTCAACTCCGCGACCCTCAACATTCAGACAGACGGAAACTTTATCGGCCAAATTGGCAGCACGAGCCTCAGGTGACCGGGTCTGCACCTCGACATCTACCTACATTGAGCTGGAATCCTCGTGCAGCCCGGATTGGCTATGGGGATTAGCCGATACGAAGAACGCCCTGCACGGCTCCCGTTGGAGTCGCGTAGCGCGGCGGATGAAGAGGAAGCAGGTTGGCCTGTCTCGAGCCACCCACCCAGACAACGCACTAAATCTGTCGAAAATATCGAAATTCTCTTACTCCTGCTCGCACTGCTTCTTCCAAGGAAAAACAGCGCACTCGAAGGCGAAAGAGAGCCTGCAAACGCAGCAAAAAAAACAGTTAAAAATCGGGTCTCCGGTGAGTATAATGGCGCCCGTGCCCCAGGGCGTAGACGAGACAGGGAGGCTGGCAAAGGGTAGAACGCCCACCGTTGGTTTGGGGAAAACTCCTTAATGAGCGTCACAAACGGGACGTCGGGGGCGTGGTCCTGGCCTTATCGCAAGGGAGTGGCCCAGGCGAAAACGGCATTATTATTCTCGTCGTTGTTCGAACTCGAGGACCAGCACTGTGGCGGTCGTGAATCGGCCTTGCTTGGCCGTGAACTCAGGCCATGATCGACGAAGGAAGCTTTGGACACACTATGCCAAACATGCTTTTTTTTGCGAACCAGTCTGTAACTTCAGCTCCTGGGGAAACGCGTGATCTTACACGCAGGCACGGGCGGCACCAACCAACTGGACGGATGACTGCGCGTCTGTAGAAGGCGAAGGCGAGTATATCACACGACTCACCATTACCTCCGCGTGTCTAGTTTAGCACTTCGGTTTCAGAGCCAAACCTCTGGGTTACAGCGTCGCTATGAAACCGTGGCGCTGCTCAGGTTTCTGGAATCCGAACTACACCTATCTTTTGTCAAGCTACCCAGGGCTGAAAAGCGCTGGTTGCCTGTCGCGGTACTCACAAGTATGCGAAACACTCAACTATAGTCGCCAAAGGAGGGTACTGGTAGCAACGCCCAAAATCTTGTAACACGGCGTAGCCTGCCTGATCCCGTGTCCCCGCGGTCAAGTTGGCTGTCCGGACGGAGCAGCAGAAAATCAAATGTAACCGGCCATTTGGAGCTTCCGGTCGGGGCTCATGATAACCATTTCCCACCAACGGCGGCGTCCTCGGGCTGCTCAATCTCTCCATTAGCTTCCGAATAGCCGGGTCCACATGTTTCGCGGGGGCCCGCGCCTTTGAAACTGCCCCCGGCACCAACCGTACCTCCCACGCGAGGGGTGTGCCCATGGACCCCACTTCCGAGCCGCCCGTTTTTTCGAGGCGTGTCTGGTGCGGTGGATGTCTGTTAAATCCCCCGTACCAACCTCTTCCAACCCTAAGACGCGTGCTACGATACATTTTTCTGCAAGGTCCCAGAATTTGGGAGCTTAAGACCTCTCCCAAAAAAATTGATTCGGAGAACAAGTGCAACTGCTACCGGATGACAACTCCCATGGCCAAAGTACAAATCCACAATCGTCCGAACTAAAGTGGCCCGTTTCCGACGAATTTTGGTTAAGGAGTCGTTCAGATAACAAATAATAGCCAAAAAATGCTCTCTCTGTCGTAGCATGCGTCCTAAGGTGCGTCGGGGAAGGAAGCTCCCGCACGGCCTCTGCTCCTATTCGTCTCACTTCCCCCCCCCCAGCCCGCAGTGGTTACGGTTGGATGTCTCGACGCATGCTACGAGACCGATGCACCACTT